>CABFOQ010051718.1:0-13547 GCA_900660455.1 Gephyroberyx darwinii
CCCCCGCGCGCGCGCGCGCGCACACACACACACACACACTTAGTCAACCTGATCCGCCGCAGCTGGTACCGGGGCGGGGCGAACCTGCCTGCCGGCCCGACTCCATCTCCCGCCCCCAGCCGTCGGCCGAACCACACCCCCCAGTCTGCCACAAAAACCTATACAGCTCTGTGATTAGCTTTGGCTATACAATGTAAACATAAGCCTATAGGCTATGGCTGCAACAATATGTCTCAATATAGTAAAATAAAACCTATACAGCTCTGTGATTAATTTTGGTTCCCTCTACAGCCTGGGCATTTTCAGCATTTAATCAATAGTCAATGTCAATCCATTGCTTTCCATCTTGCATTAGTCTAGAGTTGTAACTAAACCTTGACTGAGAGACTAGATAATCATTGTCTTGTTTTAAAATGATGTGAGCCTATGAGGAGTGCCATCACGCCCATGAATTGTCTGGACTGGTCCCACAGAGGTTGCTGCTGGAAAGTGCGAGTTTCATTTTGTGAACACGCATTTGAACGCATGTTCACGCGTGACACGGTTATCTTTTCCGAGCTGCAGTTTATAAACACCGTTGCCCGTTGGCGTTTATCAAACGTAATAAATAGTTGTATTTCACTCTCACTTTTGTCAGGCACAAAGTCACAGAACAGCCCTGGCAGTGGCTGGCAAGCAAGCAAGATAGAGACAGACCAAGAGATGCACTGCCCAGCTACGTTAGGTTAGCAAGACAGACTGACTAGAGCGAGATGCACTGCAAGCTAGCACATCAACTTAACATTACTGTTATTTGCTGACATCAAACTTGGAGAGGAGAGAACACAAGTTTACCTGATTGCTCATGGTGTTTCTCATGGTGTTTTTTTTTTCTCTTTTCGTGACCAGAAGGATAGTTCTGCTTCATCCTCTCATCGAAGTTGTAAACATTGACACGAGGGGGAGGCGGGGCCCTTGCATAATTTGTGGGGCCCTATGCAACTTGCATAGTGAACGTATAGGGCCGCCCGACTCTGCATGTATGCAATTTACTTATGTGTATGTATGCAAATTACAGACATGGCAATTTCAACAACATGGCATGACAATCCCCACAATTACAAATCACTAATAGTATTGTGCGTTTCGTAGCTACATATCATCAAGACTTGCCATTTAGCTTTAGAGGTGCTACAAGTTCTCATATTCTATTATCTATTCTATTATATTCTCACTTTTGAGAGAATGCTAGTTGCCTAGATAGTGTATGCTAATGTGTTAACATACATTAGAGCCACTCTACTGGGATCTACCGGGGACACGCAGATGATTTTGGTGTCTATGTTCTCATCTATTGACCAAGAGGACTACCAAAAATGTGGTGTATTCCTTTAAGAAATCTGTCCACAGGGAACCTTTACTTTATGTGTTAATTTGTCTTTCATGTGCACACTTCATCTGGCCTCTTGCTCTTGTCCTCTTGTCCAACTGCTGTTAAATATCTGTACATAACTGTGCAAACACCACCGGTGAAACTCGCTAATAACAGTGAGGGGGGGCATAATCCCTGGAGTTACCCTAGGGGGTGAAAAGCTAATACAGTGAGCTTGAGGATGCCTCAGAAAATTGTCTACAGAAAGCCTCTCTCTCTCTCTCTCTGTTCTGTAGTCGGTGCCAAGCGTTCCCAGGGACAGGTTCGGATAGAAGAGTACAACCCCAACCGGGTGTCCCGCCCTAGTGTTGTTTTGTCAAGTAGGACCATTTGTAATACGGGTCCTTTTTAATTGCCTCAGAGGGATCGTAGGATCTCATGGTGATTAACTACAATATTGATTGGTGTTTCTCAGCCATATCCTAAGGTATATCTTTGTATGTCTTCTTTCAGTTTCCACAACAACAACCTCAACAACCATTTTATTACTCTGTCATTAAAGGTTTCTATACTGCCGAGCGGTGACATAGGGGTTAATAAATCTGCCTTTCTAAATATAGCCCCGTCTAGCCGAAGATCAAACCCCCCCGCCAGAGCCTCTACTCCTTTGTCTCATTTCTTTCCAGTTCGGAACTGATAATACTGACAGAGAATCAAAACTCATAATATCATTCTGCAAGCCCACAAAAATCAGCCTCGATCCTCTTGCTTCTGAGAGAGTTATTCACAGATATTAATGTGTCTGTTCTGCCCTTGACCGGAGTAATAATATGTATGAATTCTTAAAGGGAGAAATCCCCCCGCGGATACTCTTCCACTATTCTATGTCATCAATCTGTGATGTTCAAAGCATTCCAATAGTTATTTTGCGATGAATGTTGTAATTTAGTTCTTTGGCGCACCCACTTTTCCCTCAACCTGCCTCGTCTACTGCAGTTAGTGATTTCCTACATTTCTCATGACTTTCACCACTTACTCAAAACACAACATGTCTTGTGGCTGCATTGCATTCTGGTCTACTGCTGCTGAAGAAATTGGGATCTCCGCTACTTCCTCGTCTAGAAGGAAGACCTTTCTCAGGGTTCTGGGGGGCTGACGGGCTGGATTTTTTGTACAATTTTCTATACAATATGCTAACATATGCAACTTTTCACCTTGAGACGGGAGACAGTTGGTCAAGTTCCCGCCCCCCCTCACTCATCTTTATGAGTTGTCTACCTTAAAACATCATCTATATCTGAGGTCGAGGTGTCTGGCGGCATCCGTAAAGCCACCACCGATCTGCAATTAAAAAAATCAACACTGGCGTTCTCTGTGTTTTTTTAACTGGTCTTGTCTGCCACATGTTTAGATTTGCTGTTGTGCCTGTTCTTACTGCTTTTCCTCCATTGTGCCCAGCTCACTGCTGGCCACGCGCACAGCAAATGGTGCACGTCTCCCAAATCACGCCAACATCATTGAAAAGCCAATTTTCATGCAAATGGGGCATTAAGGCATGTACACACAGGGTACTCACAGGAAGATACAGGAACTGAGGATAACTGAGGAATTCCAACGCTGCAAGAAACTATAACCACATGTACACAAACACATGACACACACACATACACCAGTAGTGGTATCTACATGTTATCACATAAACCCCACACCAACAACACAGACCAATCAATGCAGCTAATAAGCCCTTAACCAGACCTCCCATTATTACAGTTTTTGCCGATTGCTTACACACTGAAAATGAATGCTGAGACAAAAGCATCAAAACCATAACTTTTGTAACCATGCCTTAAACAAAAGCATCAAAAGTACAAACACATTTTCTGCTTTGTACTTTTTTGCAATTCTGCAACACACTTCTTGCAAAACACTACACAGTTTCTTACATTAGACACTTCATTCAAGAATGAAATCTCTTGCAATCATTGGGATCATCATTTGATTCAAAATGCAAAACATACCTGAAATTGGCAACACACACACACACACACGAAAACATGTATATACACTAATTGAACACCAATCAGTCTGAGCCTTAGCACTTCAAATAGACCCCAGGTAAGCTCACGTCTTTTGTGAGAACATTGCAAACATGGAGGCAGTGAGAGCGAGAGGAAGAGAGAGAGGAGTAGGAGGAGGACGAGGAACAAAGAAGAGGACCAGGCAATAGATGGACGACATTAGGCATTAGGGCCTCTTTGGTGGACCATGTCGTAAATCATGACCTGATTACTGTAATTCTACTTTTCTTTGTGTTTTTTTTGTTGTAAAAACCTGCAATGGCAAAAAAAAAAAATCTGCATCTTTTTTTTCTGAAGCCTTTCTATTTTTGTGTTCATTGAAATGTGGGTAGATGTACTGTACTGGAACAATCTTTCACGGCAGCCTGTATGAGAAAATTTAAAATTAAAGTACATCATTGTGTTGTTGCTGCTTTGAAAGAGTAATTCAAATGATGCATGTGTGTATCATTTTGTTGCAAAAATGCCATTTTGAAAAAGGATTGTTAGGTTTTGATTGCAGTTTCATTTTGACATAGAAGTGAGATGTTTATCTCCAAGTGTTGTGTCTTATTTGGCTTGTGAGTTTTGACACAATGAGCCAAATTCCACAAGTGTGTAAGCAATCACAAAAAACTGTAAGACCACTACTGCTAGAACAGAATACTTTCAGTGACGGCACATTGTATAGCCTTAAACAATAAAGCAACCTATACAAGTACCATACCTTAATTAAATTAGAATAATGTATTATTGTTACTCACCAAAGGGAATTATGGGGGGTGGGACAGTAATCAAATTGTCATGAAATAATCCACTTGATTGAAGGTTCAAAGTACTTGCCAACGCAGGGGATCCCTGTGGATCATGCAGCCCAGGCCCAAGAATCTAGTGATTGGAAAGCAAACACAGCAGTCATTAGCAGTAAAACATGTTGTTGTCTCTGCTTTGGATTTTTCAGACATTTCCATGATATCTCCACTGGTTCAGACCTGCCTAGACCCCAACATTTAACACACACAGTGTATCAAAATATACTACTACGAGTTTTGTAACACTAGTCCAAATTCAATAAAGGGGATAGGGCGTTTGTCTCACGGTTTTCCTTAAAACTTGCGTACTGTTGCTTTAAATACATTTTCAATCAGGAGAGACTAGGTTTACGAATTCAGACGTGATTTATTGAAATCAATACAGACTTCAAGAAATACCCAGATCCCCATGAATAGGCTGTAGACTGACGAGACTGACAGCAGCAGCAGCAACTGAAATGACAGCAACATACAGGGATGGCCGAAGTAAATATAGAACACATTGGTGATGTCTGAATGTGCGGACTTGGATGATTAGTAATGATGCTGAAAGGGTGTTTTCTGCTCAAAATGTAAACTGATTAGATAATACGTTATGAATGAGAGAGTGGGAGCGGGAGAGATAAGTGAAGTGAGGTAGCCTTCCCGATTGAGCTTATGCTAAGCTTCTTTTGTACAAATTAAAGTTATTTTGACATACATTGCTTTAACCACCTAGATGACACAAGACCTAGTAAGTTATTACATAAATAATCAACGTCCATGTCAATGTCAACTAGCACTTTACACTTAAACACCCCGCGCAAAAAACAGCACCATTTATTGTTGGCTTATGTATCTTTTACTGCTCTCTTTGTTCTGCTATCACTGCCAACATAAATCCTGTGCCATACATTTATTTAATACTTCCGCTGCCCCTTCCTCTCTTTATTCACTCCTTTCCTCTAAGTATGTGTGTGTTTGTGTCTATATAGATGTCTTTAAAGAATGCTTGTGTGTGTGTGTGCATGGTACATTGGGAGAGTTAAACAAATTTTTAACAAATCTTTATATAAGTAAACAATTATTAACTTTTACAATTTATTTATAAGAATTTCTGAAAACTGATGACATTGCTGCTTAGTGTCTGTCTGCTGAGTCCACAAAAAAGACAAACAAAAATTTCAACAGTAAAGTATGTAAAGCTGCACTAGGCAATTTCACATGTTGGACATGAAATATGTATTTTGAACTCATTCATTTAAAATAAAGAGACCTCTGAATATTTGCAAAATTGCCTTCTCATTGCTGCTGTCTGTCTACTGAGTCAAAGAAGTCTATTACAGTATGTCACAGATTAACTTACAGTGTATTCATTAAATGCTGTTTTTTCCTCTTTTTTTGCCCTTAGAATCCCTGATTCCTCTTTGTTAAAGACTACAGCAGCATTGAACTGCATACATTCACTGAGGACCAGCAGTGCAATAAGAGAAGTGCATTACATTGGTTCAGCAAATATGGCTGTCGTGAATCTGCCAAAGGTAATAAAGGTAGTCCAAGGTAATAACAAAATAATTACAATTTATATTCACACTAGTACACTTCTGCACAATCAACTACTTTTATGATTAATTAGAAATACCTGCAGTTCGTTTGGTTGACGAAGCAACTTCTTAACGAGTTGTTGTTTTGGAGCTAGCTAGCGACAGCCAATAGCAATAGCCTATAATGAGTGATTGCATCCAATGCAGAGCAATGGGAAATCTTACAATGTTATCTTTCTGCTTCGTCTGACACGACATGAATGCAACAGCAATAAGGTCACGCCAGTTCTCTGGGAGTTGTCAAAAGGCATTCTGGGAAATGTAGAAGTAGACAAGGCAGGTTGAGGGAAAGTGAATACAATAAAAAGGAAAATACAGAACTTCATCACAAAACAACACCTGGAATGCTTTGAACATCACAGATTCATGATATATAATAGTGTAAGAGTATCTTAGGTTGGAATTTTCCTTTAAGAGTGCAATTGCTATTACCAAGTACACATAATATCTAGGTGTGGCTAATTTACACACCTCTATAGAAAGTAGATCAGGATTTCTACATTCTTGAGACACTACCATCTCTATACAGTATAGCGATAGTCAGTCTTAAATACCGATGCCTAAAATGCCACATAGATAAATCAAAATAAGAGCAGCAGGTTTGACAGATGGGGGATACTTTACCACAAGTGTGGAGTTTAGCCTCGGGTCTCGGCAGGTACACTATCCTCCTGGAATCTGACCAAAGGAACTGAGCCAAATTCATTAGCATTACCAAGCTCTGTGCCAAAATGGCTGCCTTTCCTGTGTCCCCTGACAATACAGACAGAAGCATATGCTCCAAGACGTTCCCTTGCCTTATCAGTGACATTTAAGACATGACTTTGATGGATTTTTTTTCTAAGGGTTTTAAAAAAAGTTTTAAATAGTTCAGTAAAATAAGTTAAAGGAAAATTCTACCCTTGGATACTGCTACAGAATTAGATGTTATCAATAATTATTATTTTGTGGTGATGTATCCACTTTCCTTTAACCTGCCTTGTCTACTTCTACTAAAGGTTGTGATTTCCTACAATTCCCAGAATTCCTTTCGACAACCCCCAGAGAAGGGGTTTCTCTGTGCTGTCCTTTTTCAAGTTGAGAAAAAGTGGAGAGAGAACATTGCTGTGGTGTGCCATGACCTGTTGTTCAAATTACCAAAAAGTCGTTGAAGATGGCATTATATTTCACATGTGACCAACAACAGATCAGCAAGGATGCAAGCTGTGGCATTCTGGTCCAATGAGGCTACCGGTGAAGAAATGTCTAGAAAGAAGCCCTTGCTGTTTGATTCTGATTTGATCAGTTTGATTCTGAAGCCCTTGCTGTTTGATTCTTAGGGACTGAAACCAGCAAATGTTCTGATATCAAACTCCATTGTAGCTCTGCTGGAAATATCTTGACGTGACGTCACATGGTTGGTCGGTTATCCACAGGACACCATCAAACAACAAAATGGGCCAGAAATACAAGGTACATTGGCTGTTTTTGAACAATGTTAACTGTTTTAGGGTGGATTTTCCCTGTAAACAAGACACCTTTACTATAGCTTTCATCTAAATAAATGTGGCTTCATATCCCACAATAACAATGACAAGATTTGTCACATTATTTCACAATGAGCAAACACAAGACTTTTGCATGGCCTTACCCAGCAACTCCTATAATTGAAGTGTTCCCTTTTAGTTTGTCAGACAAAGGGAAAGGGAACCTCATTACAAAATGATGAATTATCAAATAAAAACTGTCAAAAGGTTGAATAAGATTGTGCCTTCCCTCTGTGGTCAAATCCAGATTATGACACAGAATTAGGTAGATTCATCTTCATGAAATTCTATTGACAGTCATTATGTAGCTTGCTGGCCTCTCGTGTGCAAACTACAATGGGCTGCAACACCTTTAGTGAAAAGTTGGTTCCGCGTTAGTCATTTGCATCGTCACACATTTATTATCGCTATCTTATCGCTAGTATATTTCAAGATGCTCATTTACTATGTTAATTATTCCTTGTAAAATTATGGAGAAATTAATTCAGTGACAGGGACAATGGTTGTGATTAATAATGAATGCCATTTGTTTTATTGACAAGACATTTATGTAACCTATTATGCTTTGTATATTTGGCTCAATGATTTCTACTGTACAGTAACACCAGTAACACTCTGTTATAACAGCATCCCATCCCTTTGCTGGGGGGGACCACGGATGAGAGTATTTAAAGATACACACAAAAAGAGAGTTAACTTGTGAATAAAGTTGCTAAAGTTACACTGCTGTTTGCCCAATGTCAGTTGACAGCTCCTCTGCACGCAATTGAGATGCTGTGCAACGGCTCCTCTGCTCCTCCTATTTCTCCCTGTGCATAAACATTCCCATTTGAAACAGTCAAATTACATATTTGTCGCTGTGATGCATTCTAATTAAATGTGATTAGTCATGCCCTTGCGGTTCGCAGGGTCTCGTCGAGGTATCTCGCAGCTAGTCTGCGAGGGACACATCATTCTTGCTGCAATAAACCGTCGCATGTTTTTAAAATACCCCTATCCCATTTTCCGCATCACTGAAATTGCTGGAAAGAAGTTTGGCGGTGAATCATTTATTTATTTGCTGTGCTGAGAATCGGTGTGGTTATTGTTGCCAAAAATGTCAGCGCGGCACGCTCGCTTTTGATTCAGATACAGTTGTCAAGGCGACTCGTGCGGTCAATCGCCCCCAGGAAGTGAAAAGACTCGCTCTTATAAAGAACTCGTTATTTTTCTTCATGTGCGCCAACAGCCAAGAAGATGTGGATTTTCTTCCTCCGCTTGCTTCAGGTGTAGTCTAACACTTTACTAGAGTAATACACAGTGTGACAGCACATTATCCGAGTACCACCAGAGGGATAGAGGCAGTACAGTTTTAACTGTTTAATAGATGATCCTCTGCAGCTGAGCTGTGCCCCAGAAAACAAAAAGTCACTACGAAGACAGAAAGATATTTTGATAAAAGAAGGCAGTGAAATAAAACCATTGTGCAGCCACTTTAAGGTGATATTTCACTTTTTTAAAAAATTTTTTTTTTTAGCACCATTATAAGAGTTCACGAGTGCTTAACCCCCAAAACTGGCCACTCTGGGGACCCATAGTCACCATTGCCAGAGTAAGACCTAGTAAAAAAAATTGATGTTTTAATGCCAAGAAAGGCCAAGCTACTGACAATTGACAGCTGTTTTGAAGTTTAGCATTGAAATAACTCAGTTTTCAAAATGTCCCTTTGTGACTTTTCCAAGACCCACTTTCTGTACAAACCTGTGTTTTTAGATTTTCAAAATGACACAAACAAATAATAGACCCCTCTCAGACCACAACCCCCCCACTCCCCCCAAAAAAGCCATTGGGCTCTAATGATTTTTTCCACTTTGTGCAATGGATCATACTTTTCTAGAAGTAATTTTGCCTGTATGAGCTGGGAAAACTGAGCGCTGGTGGTGACAGCTGATCCCCAGGACAGCTAATATTGGAGGATGAATGTTCCCAAACATCTACAGACGTGGAGATTCTGAAAAGTGTTCTTTGGCAGTGAAATCACATTAGGCAAGCAGTATAGTCCCAGATAGAAAGCCAGTAGCCACTGTAGTCAAGGGTGGAGACAGATTTAGTCTCCATAGGCATTGATTGCATCAGAAACTGGTCAATAGTAAATTACATGTTCAAGCAAAATGTGTAATATCACATATTGATACTCTTTCCATCCCTGCTTGTACTTAAGCCCATGTGAATTGGCAGACTGGAGGCGTGCTGCATGTTCCAGCGCAGAGGCAAGACATCCACTGCCATCCTCCTCCTTTCCACTCTCCACAGTGTAGATAGAAATCACAATAAAAATATAATTATACTGGAACAGTTTCTTCACCTAAAATATTCACCTCAGAAGATCATTAGGCCATGAAAACTTGAAACATGCACTTCATGTTTGATTAAAATCTACAATCTCCTGGTTACCTTGGCAATTCATTAACTAATTAAAAATCTAAATTGGGCTCAGATGATAGTCAAACCAAATAAATCAAGGAGCATATCTATTGTCAAGGGGAAGCTGGTAAACCAAAGGTTTTGTATAGACAACGACGCAATTCCAACATTACTAGAGAAGCCTGTAAAAGACTTAGGAAGGTGGTATGATGCGTTGTTAACTGATAAGGAGCAGATCCAAGAACTTAAGGCAGGAGGTAGTGAGAGGCATTGAAATCATAGAGAGGTCAAGGCTAAAAGGCAAGCTAAAGTTATGGTACCTGCAAGTTGGGCTAATGTGGCAGTTTATGACAGTTGTTTGTAATGACAGTATACGAGGTACCTATATCAAAAGTATAGAAGTTAGAAAGGATGATTAGCTCATATGTTAAGAAATGACTTGGAGTTACTAGTGTGGCACTGCCTGGAAAAGGGATTCTTGCGCTACCTTTATCTAGCCTAACAGAGGAAATCAGGTGTGCAAACCTATGGTTAAATTTGACATCATCAAGTCATTGGAGAAGGGCTACTCCAATAATGAGAAAGAAATGATTTTAGAGCAGGTACACCGAAAGGACAAAGTAGTGAGGTGTGCTTGGCAGGCAAAGTGGATGAATTGGGTGTGTAGATGAAACTTGGCTGGAGGGAACTGAGGGTTATGGAGGCAAACCAAATTCATTATAGGTGCAACAGGACCATTGTCCCAAAATCTCAGTCAGTGGGTAGGTGAGGACCCCACCTGTCTTTTGTGTTCAGGCATAGCTATACTTACTGTCAGGGTGTAAAACAAGTCTTTCCCAAGGAAGACACACATGACACACACATATTTTAGGACAGCTAAGGGTGAGGAGAGATCAGAAAATATCTGTACATCTTCACAATATTCAGCGGTCCAAGATGCATTGCAGTCTACAACATTATATTGTTGAATATATACTGATATATACATACTGATACTGTATATACTGATAAAACAGGAAATTACTATGTGGTTTTCTGTAAAAACAGCAATTTTATGCCTGTTTATTATTCCAAATTAATTATTCCATTAACTTACAAAAGGCAGCTATATTACCTATGCTTTAGCGTTAGCATTAGCTTGTACTGTTAGCTAGGCAGGTGCCCTTTGTTTTCTGCGTAGTATGGTTATATTAGCTTACAAACATTAGCAGTTATATTAGTTTGTTAGCAGTTGCCAACCCCAGCCCATGTGCACTCAAATGCACTCACACACACACACACACACACACTATTCTCTATTCTGGCAATTCACACTTATTCATTGCCCTGCACTTTAGATACTTGAGCCACTCCAATCCCTTTCACATTAATTCACCCATTACCATTCTTTAATTCTGTATACATGTATTCATTCATTCTCTCTTGCCTAGTTGTATATCCACCTGCTACATCCTAGTACCATAGTGCTTTAGTATTTAGTTGTTTTTTTAAGCCTTTGTTTTCTATCTATTTATCTATCTATCTGTCTATCGGTCTATGAATGATGGCAGGGAGGTATTGTGAGGTTGGGTCTAATGAGAATTGGTATAGAAGGGGGTGGTTCCATGATGCTGGAATACACTGTTGATGGATTGTTGCATCATATCCTATGTATTGTTAAGTGCACCAATCAGGAAAAAAAACAATGTATAATAACTTGATGAATCTATTGGCTTTCTTTGTGGAATAAACAACTTATGTACCCACGACTTGAGTTCATCAGGTGTTTGATGTGCAAAAAGACAACCATAACAATATACTTACTTTCTAGTTATTTCTCAAACTAATCTTCACACATTTACGCAAGAAGAGTACAGTGCAGAAGAAAGTGATGTTGAAAACATCCAGGAGGGATTGAAAGGTGTTTGAGGTTTGAAATGACCCAGAATACACACACACACACACACACACACTGACACATTGAGGCTGACAGTCTTGTGTCGTAGCAGTTGCTGCTAGCTTATTGCAAGCGGACGAGTACTGGCTTGAACTCTGATCCATAGCTGCTGACACGCTGTCATGGTTCTTGCTAACTGGGATGGAATTGTTTTAATGAGACTGTAATGATAATTAAAATGCAGCACTGCATTATTCTGTTATTTTCACAACTGCAAAAGTGTTAGCCAGTCAAAATATCACACAAAACATGCATGCAATTCATAATGTGAACAAACATTAGTATATTAGCTGTTCTAAAACATGCAGTATACCTTGCAGAGGTAAAAAGGCAGTAATTTTGTAGCATGTGAAAGTGAGAAAATATGGCTTTAATTTTGTTTTTATGCCCAGTCTTTATCCTCTTATCCTCCTTTGACCTGATGGTGAACAAAGATAAGACAAGACAGATAAGCCAAAATCCCACTGTTACTGCATTTTACATTTTTCCCAGGTAGATTTCTTTACATTTCCGGCAGGAACAACAGCTGTTAGTTAGCTTGAGCTGTGATAGCCACCGTGGCAGAGCAGACAAAGAAAGGAGCGCCACCTACAGGAAAAGATGTCACAGTACTGGCCACGCTGTTTGATTGAAAGCTCTGGGATGTTCAGTGCAGAAACACCACAGTAAGAAAAATGCAAGGGGAAATAAAGGGGTGCATGCCAGACTGTTGGAAAAGATTCCTCAAGCTCTGTATGTTCTCTGTGCAACCCACTCACTGAATCTGATAGTGGCAGACTCAGCCAAAGGGCCGGTAGATGCCACTAGGTTCTTTGATGTCATTCAGATGCTGTACAACTTGTTTGCAGTTGCTCCCCAGAGATAGTCCATGCTGAAGCAACTTTACTCTTGAGTCCTGGAGTGAGACGAGGTGGGAGAGCAGAGTGAATAGCCCTTGCGCTACCAAACTGATAAGGTCAGGGAAGCCAGTCCCTGGCAGAAAAGAAATCAACACTACTACACTAAGAAAATTCAGTGCTATGTGGAACCATAAGTGGTTCTTTGGCTTGTCCCTGTGGGAGAACCTTTTTTATTCTAATGGTTCTACCAAGAACCATTTAGAATCTTGAGAGGCTCTCCATATATTTTTGTGTATGATCATTATTTTGGTCTTTCTTCATTATTACATAACACACCCCTCTACGCCACCACCACCTCACAACTCCCTTTAACCCTCACCAACTAATGCCTGCCATCAACCTAGCCTAGCCTTGGTTAGCCTTGACCTAGCCACACCAGACAACACAGCTAGTCAGTGTGTGTGTGTGTGTGTGAGTGCGAAGGATACGAACCCTGTAAAGGGTAAGGGGAAGGGGGTTGGGGTGGGATAGCCCCAGTTTGGATACGGTCCCGGGTTAGGGAAAGGGAAGGTCGTCCCTCGTTCGGGTACGAAGAATGTGTGTGTGTGTGTGTATTTACCTATCCTTGGTTAGCCTATCCTAGCTAGCAGCACAGAGCCCCATCAACACCACAGTATGACACAACACACTCCCATAAATACATGCTACGCTACTTTATTCTGCTCAGTGCTACAGTTCAATGCTACACACAAGGTCGCATAACCCAGCAGCGCTTACCTTAACCAACTTCTACCGGCCGTACCCGAGCTCTCCAACCTCGCTGCTCTGCCTCCGCTGCTATCTCCGCATATCTTGCCTTCTTCCGCTCGTACGCCTCGTCAACTTGGTCTTCCCAGGGGACCGTGAGCTCGATAAAATAAACTATTACTACATAAAAGTTGTTCTGGTAACTCTTGGAAGAGTAAGCACATTAAAATTACAGATTCCTTCTAAGTAGCATGTTAGGGTTTGACTGACACATCCTGGTAGGTATATGGAGC
>CABFOQ010051719.1:0-10942 GCA_900660455.1 Gephyroberyx darwinii
ATTGTTTTTGTCTGTGACCCATGCACTGTTTATTTTTATCAATAAAACTGCAACTGCATAACTATTGTTTTAATTTGTTAAACACATCACCTGCAATTCAGCAATTTTCTCATTGTTTTCAGATTTACAAGAACAGCCACTAAACACACATTTAGTTCCACAACTATTTATTAATCAAAATATAAATGTGCAAAATACAAGTGTGCAAAATACAAAGGCATAAATAAAACTTAACAGTCTTTAGTCAAGTGGTGGGGCAAGCAACTGGGCAAGCTGACCAAGAACAGACAGGCTGTTGGTGATCGCAGGGGTAAACACTAGTCTATGCAGCCTGCAGTTCAGTGTGCCTGCCCATTTCATCTGAAAAACATGTTGAAAAAAAAAAATAACCGTTAGGTTTTGTCTCATTGCAACATTAACACGATATCATTTTGCCAACCCTTGCCTTACGAACACCATGATTCTACACCATTAGTGGTTGGCGTTAGCTTTTGGCTAGGGTAACAAATAACATGACATCAGTTAGCGTTTTAGCATTTAACAAGCATTGTGTGGGCCCTATGTGACTTACCTTCAACCGACTGGTCGTCCATTTCCGTGTCTTCCACCATAGCTTCCAACAACGCAGTAGCCAAGTCTTTTGTGACTGCTGCGCCAGAGAATGCCGACCTGTGACCTGCTGGTACTCGACCAATCAGAAATGTTCAGCACTGCAAGGCCCACCCCAAAGTACTGGTACTTTTGAAAAGTACTAGCCCCCAAGCAGGGACTTTTTTGGGGGGTAAAAAGGTCCCCGGTACTTTATTTAGACCCTGGTCCCAGCATGCTGAGTAACTCCAAAAGTTCCTAGTACCGGGGGAAAGTTCTCGCCATCGAAACGGGACTATTGGTACTTTCCCTTTATTTAATAACAACATTAAACAACAACAACATTAATTAAAGTCCCAGGAACTTTTACCTTTCCCACCGGGGGAACTAGCCCTGAAAAGCTTCCTCTTGGATAGTTCCTGGCCCCCAAAAAGTTCCTGCTAGCGAGGTAGTGCTTTTTGGGGGACCAGGAACCATTGGGATGGAGTTGCAGTACTGAACAACGCTAATTGGTCAATACAAGCTACGCAAAAATCGTCCGCCAACCAGCATTTTTAAATACTGGTTTAAATACCGGCTTGTTCAATCTCTGCTTCAACTTCGGCACATCTTGTTTCCAAAAACAATGATTTATTTGACAGTCAGTAGAGAGAGACAGGAAAGATCAGGTGAGAGCGACATAGGTCCCGGCCAGATTCTAACCCAGGACTTCATGGTTATTAGACCACTGAGCCACCATGACGCCCCAACCAAAAATGTTCATACCAAAGCACTGTTGGAGCAAATTACCCAAAACGTTCAGGTTCCTGCTGTCAGAAAACGCCTAATGTAATCTATTATTAGGGTTGAATATTATTTTACTCACCCCTATGTCAGTTGAAACTCCATTGAAGTTTGTAGGACTACCAAACACACAGGGAGTTAGCCATCCCAGCCTTCTCCCAAACTACTGAAGTTAGAGGCAGAGAGAGAACACACCAGATAAGGCTGGACTCACCAACAATGGCTGACCACCACCTCCACCAGACACAAGTGGGAAGTCGATAGTTCCGAGTCGGTATTCCCGACTTCCAATCTAAATGCATTCCAGTGCATCTGCTCGAGAAAACGTGTTTGTATGGCAAGTCTCTGAATTTTGCAAGCATTAAAGAGGACCTACATCAATTCCTACAATTGTTACCCTACTGATTGTAACTGTAACTTTGACATTAGTAGGCTAGTACCTCATAATAGGAATGACTTCTCTCTCATAGCGTTAAGTACAAATTAACCAAATTACGTTACAAATGTAAACAAAGTTGTTACACCACATTTCCATAAAAAAAATTACATATCAAGTAAAAATGTATGCAAAGGGAATTCTGTTAACTGTTCACAGTGTGCACCGCCATACTGCTGTGACGTCAGGTGTGTCCATATCGTGTCTATATATATTTCTGACTGGGATTTCCGACTTGAATGATTTGAATTCTATTGCAGTTTTCCATATCGGAGGTCGTTTTTTTCGAGTTCCGAGTACAGTTGATTGCACCATGAGAAGACATTTAGTTTACTGATGTCATGTTGCATGACTTCTGGGTAATGAAGTCCTTAAAACTTTAAAAACCTGTTGCAGTATGAAGCAGCTTTAAAGACAGTAGATATGTGAAGTAAAGGGTAGCTGCAAAAGTAGAGCCTTGCTTGATAGTTTGTGAACCCTGCAGGGGTTGGTTATAATTTTATATATTATCGAGGGATAACCTTATAAATCCTTATCTAAACCTCAACTCTTAATGAAGATAAAGAACATGCGTAAAGAATATGATATACTTCCATATACTTGTTTATTTGGCACCTCTTTTAGCAGCGATGAGATAGAGCAAATGCCCCCTATAGTCATTGATCAGTCTCTGGCATATTCCTTGAGGGATTTTCACCCATTCCACTTCTAGGCAGAGTCGCTGTTGTGTTAAATCCTCTCCATTTGTGTAATTTATAGGGCTGCCCCTGACCAAATATTAATGTAATTATTTAAATATATATTTTTTGGGGCATCAGAAAATGGTTTGAGTTCCAGGGCTGAGAAAGAATGTTATAAGTAGTAACATTGTTAACACTGTGCTACATTACAGAGAAATACAAAACCATAATAATGAGCCTTCAAAATATAAATTTTACAAGCGCACGCAGAAGTGAGCCGCCTGTTAACGGTCCCAGTGTTTCCCATACATTGATTTATTTGTGGCACCCGCCACAATATCAACATTGACTGCCACATATTGATTTTCTATTTTTTTTACTACTTAAAATCTTATTTCATTGTAGAGCTGCGGGCAGCGCATTTCTCTCTCTCTCTCTTTGACAACGGACCCGTCTGCGAATAGCCTCCGCTCTCCGTGCACACTCTGAATCAAAACATGATCATGCGCGGGAGGAAGGATTGTTGTTGGCTTTTCCCGGCAGAGAAGACGGCTGGCCGAATTAAAACAAATCAAATCACCCATGTAGTGTATTGGCCATAACTGTGTGCTGTAGGAGCATCAGCAATTTCAAATTGTCCTCATTTCTAATTGGTTAGTGTGACAGTATAAAACTCGGAGACAACGAAACTTCGCTGTCACTTTTACAGTGCGTTTGTCACAGCCAGTCACACTTTAGCTAGAGAAATTAGCTTCGCATCAAGTCCCCAGTTCAAGCAGCTCACCTTCCCCGCCCACCTCGCACCAACACCGGTGCTGCTACTGACCCTAGTGATTTAAATAATAGCACACCATCTCAATCGATATTAAAATAATTTCCGAAATGAATATTTAGCCAAACGGCTTGCTTGTTTAATCCAAGCTTTTATCGGTCACGGCCGTGGCTGGAATACTCGATAAGACTAGATGCATGCTTCTGCTTCCCCTGTTGCAAGTTTTCCGGCACAAATGACAGAGATATTGTTTTTACCAAGACGGGCTTTACTATTGGAAAGCAGCATTAGAAAAGGACAGGGGATTCCAGAAGCATCTAGCTATTGCCATTTGAACGCTGCACGGAAATGGGCAGAAGTGAAACAGAGAGTGGAAACTGGTGAGACCATATCTTGTCTATTGGGACAAACACAGGTAGAGCCTACTCCTCTCTTCCTGAGGTCCTCTGAGGTTTTCTTAGCTGTGGTTTTCTTTCAGCTGCATGGTAACACCAAACTGACCGGGTTTCTCAGTGCCACACAAACTCCTCCCCAAAGATCTGACCTTTGATTAGGTAACGTCATATCCAGTTATGTGCCCACCTGATTCTACTTACCTACTTGATGTAACTAATGCAAGAGAAGGTTCACTTATTTTTGCACCTGCACTAATTCCCTTTAAACTATTTTCACTTTAACACATGCACAATGCCCTCTTAAAATCTATGAAATTGACAGATTCAGTATTCTTTATTTCAGTCAAGAAGAGGTTCATTTGAATTAAATATGGATTGCATGGTAAAAACTTAAAATGATTAGCCAAGGAGTTCACAAACTATAATGCAATTGATTTCCCTTTTCTGTGCACTATGAGTTAGTATAATCAAGACCAATGAAGTAGACTATGTCATGTGATCATGAAATACATAGGCACAGACTTACTTTTTTCTCTTTCTGCCTCTATCTTTATCTCTCTCAGACTTTCAGATCAATATTTCAAAGCATCGTCTTGTGATTACACAACTATTACCCCAGCTCTGCTGAAAAATTAAAACTCTCACTCATCAAACATTCACTGCAGTTCCTGTTCATTACTGGCCTGGCCTGGAGGGAGGGAGAGGGAGAGATGAGGAGGTGATGGAGGGCAGGGAAGATTGAGGGAGCTAGAGAGGGAAGGAGGGAGTGAAGTGTGGATGGAATGAGGGATGAGAGACCATCCGATAACTTGAAGCTGTCAAGTCCGATCTGAGCAGCAGCCACGTGTCCTGTCGGAGTGTCCTTGAGCAAGACGCCGAAACCCCCTACCTGCTCGCTCATTGGAAGTTGCTCTGGTAAAGAGCGTCAGCTGAATGGCTCAAGTGTAAATGTAAAATGGGTAAAGATGGAGAGGAGAGAATGGAGGTATATAGGGAGGGGGAAGAGGGGTGAAGTAAGGGGTGGTTAGGGGTTGAGAGAAGAGAGGAGGAGTTGAAAGGACAGAGGAAAGGAGGAAGAGTGAATAAAGTGGGGATGGAAAGCATAACATTCACCCAGAATTATCCTCAACATCAGGATAAATATTACTTTCTATCGATAATCAGGGTGAAACTTTCTCCAGAGTTGGTCTTCATTCAATTTTAGCCCAATTAATAAAAAATAAATACACAAAAAATTAAATACAATAAAAAATAATACTAATACTACTACTAATAATAATAATGATTATTTAATATTTAACATTTTTTAAAACAGAGTTGAAAAGTACTTAAATTAAACTGTAAGCAATAAATACAAATGCTTTATCTAAACCTCAAATATTAATTAACATATCCCAAATAAAGAACACACATAAATAGATACAGATAAATATATCGTTATTTAATAAAACTGGTTTACTTAAGAAAAACGTAAGACACCAAAAATATGTGAGCTCCTTCAATCAATAACTTGTGGCACCTCTTCAGCAACTCAATGAGGTTTGAGGGCATCTTGCATGAACAGCAGCTTCAGGTCCTGCTACAGATCTTTAATTGAATTTAGGTCAGGACTTTGACTTGGCCAATCCAAAACATTAAATTTCTTCTTCCTGGGCCATTCATGAATGTTTAGGATCATCGTCTTGTTGAACAGCAACTTTCAGCCCAGCTTTAGCTCTCAGACTGATGGTCTGACATTCTGTTCTAGAATTCTCTGGTATCCTCAGAATTCATGATTCCCTTAATGACATTGAGTCGTCAAGGTCCAGAGGAAGAAAAACAGCCCAAGACCATGACCACCAAAATAACCTTATCCTTATGGTCAAGCATGGTGCTTTGGAGTTTTGAGTTGTTGCCAAACAGCTCAATTTCGGACTCTGGGATTTGGATCTGTCCAGAGAACAGACTTCCAGAAATTTTCAGGTTTGTCCAGATGATCTCTGGCAAACTTAAGACAGGCAGCTTTGTTCTTTTTAGACAGTAGAGGTTCTTTCTGGCTACCCTTGGATGAATGCCATTTCTATTCATTGTTCTTCTTAATCTTCATGACAATGATATTAGATGCTCTGGATGTTATTTTTAGGTTGTTTTTTTGGTAGTTTTAATAATTTTCTTGTGCCTCTTGCTGATATTTTAGAAAGATGTACTACTGTTCCTCTCACGAGAAGTTGTGAGAGTGAATAACAGAACCAAGAGACATTGTATAAAGGGAGAAAAGAAGAGGACCCAGAACTGAACCTTGCACCCTTCATCAGCCTGCGTGGTGCCTCTCCATGTCACCTGGTAGGAGCGACCTCTCAGGTAGGATGCAAACAGGGAGAGTGCAGAGCCTGAGACACCCATCCCCTCAAGGGTGGAGAGGAGGATCTGGTGGTTCACTGTGTCAAAAGCTGCAGACAGGTCCAGTAATATCAGGAGAGAGAATTCGCTCTAGCAGCATGGAGCAACTCTGTCACTGCAAGGAGGGCCGACTTGGGCCGACCCACCTTGAACCCGGACAGGTGGGGGTCCAAGAGGTTGTTCTGGTGGAGATACAAAGATGGTTGATTAAAGACAACAAAGTGTTTTGCATAGAAAGCAAAGAAGGGAAACCAGCTATAGTTTTTGACCTCAGAGGGGTCAAGTGTTGTTTTCCATCTCATCTCATCTTTCCTCTATTCTTTTATTTTTTCCTCTACCCTCCTCACCTTTGCTTGTACTATTTGTGCCTTTTGTCCTATTGTCTTTCATTCTCTCTTACCCTCCCCTGTCGTCCCTTAATTCCTTTGAACCATCTTTCCATTCTTTCTATCCCTCTGTCTTGAGGCAACTTTGAGGCAATGAGGACTGGTTAAACCCTGTAACTCTCTTTCTTCTCTCTTTGCATCTATGTTGTCGAAGTGAAATTTGAGTGAACTTTTCAAACGTTGCAAATTGCAGTTATGATTAGCATTGCATTCCTTTTACCTGGGTTTAAGTGAATAAATTGGCTTCCTGAATGTCATCCACCAGAGAAAATGGAGCCTTTGAAGAATTGATTGGTATTGGTAAGTTATTTGGTGTCAGCTAATGTGTATCATTCACTTGGCACTTGGTATTCAAACACACCAACTAGCATTTTATTTCAACTCTGGAGCCATTCATCTTGGATGCCACCAAACCGCAAGTAATGGCCGTACAATCAAAAAGGAGACTCATAGATGTTAGACATGTTAAAAACAAGCTTATGTACTTACTAATGGTGAGTATATAAGGTGTTGAAATAATCAGGGAAGTTCAGGGCGTTGTTGAAAGGGATTCTGTTTGAAAGGGAGTCTGATTGATTGTTTTGTCACGTGTATGCGTAGTTGCATGGCAAAATGAAAGATACTGTATGAGCACAACAAAGTCAAATGCAAATTCTGTGACAGGTACCTTTCCATAGCTTAAACTGCAAACCTTCTCAGTCGGAGAACAGAATTAAAACGACAATTTAAGGCAAATGGGGATTTATAAATGAACACACAGGTGGTCATAGACAGACACAAGCGTCTATTACGTCTTTATTCTTCTTCTAGAAGTGCTAGAACCACCTGTTTTCGTGACCATGAAACAGACTGGCGAGGTGAATCCAGCTGAAAGCTTTGATCTCTTATTGATTTTGCCTCTTAAATCCACTTCACTCATGAAGGGCAGGTGAAGATGAAAGGTGGGAGGCGGGTCAAAGGAGGATTTTGGAAAGCCTTGTGACAATTGCGACACGAATTGTGCAATGGGGCATTGTGAACTTGCACTTTGTGTATGCATGCATGTGTGTGTGCGACTGTGTCTTAGTTCTGCACAGTGCCAGCTCACATGCTTCTAGCCAGACAGTTGGTTTATGTCAATTTCAAATAAAACCAACAGCATCAAAACCACAGTTAATTTATGTGGCTATATGCATTGTAGTTATATTAGGTATGTATGTAGGTATATATGTATAGTTGATTGTCAAAATGTGACTTTAATAACCAGGTCTGTTCCTTTAATATTTAGAGACATTACAAATGCAGCCTCAAAATAAAAATTATTTTGAGGGAAATTATTATCTGAGCTGAATGTGTTTCCTTGTTGGGTCCTTGTTAAAGTTATAATCAAATCAAATCACATTTATTTGTATAGTCCTTAATCACTTCATCACCGTTACAGTCTCTAAGGGCTTCACAGTGCCCAACATGTGAAACAGTAAATGGTACACAGCATCCCCCAGCCTTAGACCCTCAACAGAGGACATGGAAAAACTCCCCGAAAAAAAACCTTTTAAGGAAAAATTGGAAGAAACCTCGGGAGGGGCTACTCAGAAAGGGATCCCCCTATTAGGACGGTTGGGCGTGCAATAGATGCCAAGTTTGGGCAAGCAGCGTATACACAATGCATAAAAGTTTATTATGGTGAGACATCCAGATCTGATGTGGGGCATCACAGCAGACGGCAGCTCAGTCAGTGTCATCAGGACATAGGACTAGGGGACCATGCAGGCACCAACACTGCCCAGATAGGAGAACGCACACACCCGCTCAGTCAGCATCATCCTAGGAGTGGGGGGCCACGCAGAAGCCAACTCTGCCGAGTTGCAACCTGGAACAGATAGGAGACACACCCACACACACCCATACACACACTCTCACTCACACAGACAGACAGACATAACCAGCATCAGTGGACAGGAGCAGCTAGACCAGGAGAATAGGACATATAGGCAGGATGCTAGTACCCATCTGCAGGACCCTGAGCTATGAGCTAACTGGTCTATCCTTACTCTAAGAAGAGACTGAGCCACTCCCTCAAGGCTGGTCAAATGACAGAGAGAATAAATGGGTTTTTAGCCTTGACTTAAAGATTTCGATAGAGCCTGCCTCTCTGATTGAGGCCGGCAGACTGTTCCAGAGATAGGGAGCCCGGTAAGAAAAGGCTCTGTTACCTGCAGTTTTCTTTTTGACTGCTGGGATAGACAGGTTGCCAGCGTCCTGTGATCTGAGGGTGCATGGCGGTTTATATGGTTTGATAAGATCTTATAGGTAGGACGGTGCCATCCCATGTAATGATTTATATGTAAGTAGAAGCACCTTGAAGTCACACCTGGCTTGAATTGGTAGCCAGTGTAATGAGGATAGGATGGGCGTTATATGGTCGAATTTCCTAGTTTTGGTCAGGATTCTGGCAGCAGCATTCTGAACCAGTTGTAGTTTTTTAGTACGGCCAGTAGGTAAGCCTGAAACAAAAGACACTGCAATAATCGAATATCGATGATACAAAGGCATGTACTAAAATTTCTGCGTCTGCCTTTGTTAGCATGGGTCCAATCTTGGCAATATTGCGAAGATGATAAACCGCTGTTTTAGTGGTCTCCTTAATGTGCAGCTCGAATGAGAGGGTAAGCAAATTTTACCCCAAGATTTTTAACGTATGGGCTCTGGGAGATTACACAACTATCAAAATTTAGAGTTCTATTTTCAAATAAATGTCTATGCCCAGCTGGTCCTACAATCAGCATCTCAGTTTTGTCGCCATTAAGAAGTAAAAAAATTTGTGACATCCAACATTTGATCTCCGATAGGCAGGCCTCTAGTTTTTGAAATTGGGTGTTATCGGATGGTTTGACTGGTATGTAAATTTGGGTGTCATCGGCATAGCAGTGGAAGTTAATGCCAAATTTGCGAATGATGTCACCGAGTGGTAACATATCGATAGAGAATAGTAGTGGTCCTAGGAGAGAGCCTTGTGGCACACCAAAGTCTGTATTGCAACACTCTGAGGTCATATTGTTGTAAAAGACATGGTGAAAAGAAAGTGCTGATCCCCTGATAACAATATAATTTTCAAGACGGTTCAAGAGTATCATATGATCAATTGTGTCGAAGGCTGCACTCAGGTCAAGCAGCAGCAGTGCGGAGGTTGAGTCGGAGTCAATAGCTAACAGAAGATCATTGACCACTCTCTTGACTGCAGTTTCGGTCGAGTAAAAGGATCTAAAGCCAGATTGAAAAGGATCAAGTAGGTTGTTTATTGACAAAAAAATCCGTAAGTTGACTGGCTACTGTTCGTTCAAGTATTTTGGAGAGGAACGGCAGATTTGAGATTGGTTTATATGTAGTAGGAACACTTGTATTCCTGTTAAAGCCTTACTTCCCCATTGCCTTTGAACACACCGCCATAGCATTAGGTTGACTCCTCCCTGGACCAGCCCCCTAATTAGCTTGAGGGTATTTAAAGCACCTGTGGCATCATGGCTGCCTTTTTTTGTCTCTGCCTGTTGGTTGCTATATTGGCTCCTCTGTGACTCTGAAGTAGGTGATGCAGTCATGAGGTTGTTGAAGCTTCTCTTTATGTACCCAGTGACTGAGTTTTATTTGTTTTTAAAAGTCTCCTGTCTGCCTTTTTACCCGGTCGTATTGGTGTCTCCTTGGCCGAGATGTCTGACTCCAGTTCCTGTCTGCCTTTGGGTGATGTGGCCTACCCAAAGTCCGCTTAGCCAAGGCACCATATGTCAAAGTCTTTATCAACTGCTGTTTTACTTGGTTACAAATCATTGTCTTGCCTGAGAAATAATTATTCTGCCTTCAGTCAGTGCTTTGTCTGCCCTGCTTGCTAGGTCTTTGGATTTGTATTTTAGATTGAACCAACTGGTTTTGTGCACATTCTTTGGCTTTGTTTCCATTGTTTAATGTTTTTGGTTATTCCCCTTTTAGTGGCGCGAGGTGCTGGCTTGTGGTGGAGGCTGGGCACCCTAGTGTGGTTACCTTCACCGGTTGTAGTGATAAGAGCACTGGGACACAGTATTGTACACCGTTTGCAGTGATTGCTGTTTGCTGTGAGTACACAAGTGGTGGGTAAGTCGTGGCACTTCCTGGAACACACCGTTAAGTAAGCTGCCTCCCCGTTGCTACCCTCGCCCACTTTCCCCTTTCCTTTAGTATTTTTTCATAGGCATTTTAAATACTGGAAGTGTTTCATTAAAAGAATTATATTAATACAACTAAATTATTGTAATAAACCTTTTGCTACATTTTCATAAAGATTTGATTCATTTGCTTTGCATTTCCAACAAACTCTCTCCACAGACACTTCCAGTCCCCAGTTATTCAATAAATTGGTATTTCTTTTGGAATCACGTCTGTCTTGCTTCAGTTACGAACTTGTGTAGCCTGTGTATGACCAAGGTATTAGCCCAGGTCCCTTTAATATATTCCTGGGGTGAAATTCCCCAGGTGGCGTTGTCGGGTTAGCTATATTTCTGTTGTGCATATACCTC
>CABFOQ010051723.1:0-17245 GCA_900660455.1 Gephyroberyx darwinii
GGGGGGGGGGTGTTTGCAGAGCATGATACAGACATGACACAGATACTCTTAATATGCTTAATTAAATCATGTTTGCCAGGTCAGGTAAGGATACATGTTATCATACACATGTAAAACCCAAGAAACACTGCCCTGACCCTTCCTCCTAACTTGCTTTTATGTTTTATTTGTAAACTAACAAAACATTTCTACATATATATATATATATATATATATATATATATATATATATAACACCATATAATATATTCTATATATATAATATACAAAATATATTCCCAACTGTCAATGATGACAGGGCAGACGCCAACAGAGTGATGTTGACAGCGGCTGCGCTCTGGGTGAACAGACACGTGTCTTGTCCGCCATTGCGGCTAGCTGCTGTCATTGCTAGCTGTTAGCTATATTATATAGTCCATATATAATAGCCATATTATATATTCCATATACAATATATATATATTCCCAATTGTCAATGATCAACAGGGCAGACGGGAGGGGGCAGCAGTTTCTCGTCTGGACGCTATACAGCGCCCGGACAGAGAAGTGCCGAGGGGAGACTCTAGGTGAGGTAAGCCTAAGGTAAACCTGTTCAGCGCTCCGGTGGGCCGGACCGGTGAGAAAGAGCGGGCAGATGACGAGAGAACTAGACGAGCTCATCTGAGCCGAGAAGACTGATGAGCTCCGTGACGAAGATCGTTGATTAGACAGAGACGAGTCACTAGCGGCGACAAACAGTGCATCCGGATCGGGATCTCCGCTGCTCGTCCTGCCGTCATCTACCTCCATATCAGGAGGGCCAACAGCATCAAAAATGCCGAGCGCCTCAAGATATCGGGAATGATGATCTAGCCGTGAGCCTATCACTGGGAATGGAAAAGCAAGCGACGCAATCCGCCGTTCTTTCCACGGCGGCTCTAGCACGCTCCGCGCCGAGGTAGCGGAAGCATGAAGAGTGGCCGTCCTCCATCAGAAGATCTGCCGGGCAGGAATTACAGCTCTTGGCCCTGAAAAGGGCTGATCAAGGAATTTATACATCTTTAGCTTAGGTGTTCGCTGAAAGAAAAAAGAGGACGAATGCCAGCTCGCACGGCATTATATACAGGTGCTTGGGGCGGAGCCCCAGCTGATAGGTGCATGTTGAATTTTCAGTACTCGCGCTCACGCGCATGAGCATAGCCCATAAGGCAAGCCTAAACGGCGAAGCCTACGAGAAATAGAACTCATGGCTAATTATGATTTTATCAAAGGTTAAAAAGTGGAAATATTACCGAGAGAATGCATCACAATGAGCCTATGGGTGGGCTCTGTTTTACCCCTAGACTGCGTCGCTTCACCGTCTTTGTGCCAACACGGCGTTTTTACCGTAATTACACCTAGTAGACGCGCAACACAATGGTTAGGCTCATGGGCGGCTGATTTGACCGTAGACGTATACACATAGACGCCGCATTGACTGCTTCGGTTCGTTGCAACGATTCGTCAACGTCGCCGCCATATATGTATATGTATATGTATATGACATGTATATATGTCTATGGATTTGACCACGGAGTTTCGAGTGACAGCTAGCTTAACAGTTAGCTTGACCCAGTCATATACGTCAGCTTTCCTTTCAAACATCGGCGTCACATGACCAATGGTGCATAACTTGATTGGCTGGATGTTGGTTCGATTAGAGACAGAATCGATTGCTTATCCCTTATCCTTCGTATCCCGGATGTTTCATCTGAATTTTTTGCCTGGGAGCTGAATTTGGCCTATCGAATCTGAGCAACCTGAATATATATTATTTGAATTTTTAAAACTTTTTTTTTTTTTTTTTTTTAATTTTTTTAAATCTGAATTTGGGAGCACTGAAAAATAAAAGTGAAAAGTAGGTATTGAAAAATGAATAGGTGAAAAATTCATTGCTACAAATTTGAAGAGTTGAATTCAGAGGCAGAAAAATTCAGACATAATTTCAATGCAAAAAAATTCAGTGCTATAAATTCAAAGGCTTTTATATTTCAGAATCTGGTGAGACAGATTTGCTTCCATAGGCTTTGATGGTTTTAGTTTAACCTGTATTTTTTTTTTTATTTAATTTTGTTTATTTGCTTATGGCACCTATAATGTGTCTGAAGTAGATATTTTATGTGTCTTAAATAAAAATAATGTGTCTTTTCATTCAGAAACCATGGTTCCTACACGTTTTGCCAATCAAATTCCATGATTTTTCCAAGACTATTCCATGACATATACCACCATGTATGTACCAATATTTGTCAGTCTGTGTTGCAAATGTCACGTTTCCGTTGAATATATGATCTGAACGTCCCAGGTCTTATTTCTGCTCCAACTATCTTTTAGGACCGATACTATCAGGACAATTCTGATCTGGGTTTTTATTCCTCAAAAGGGAAGTGGATCAACAAGCAGCCAAGCTGAAACATTCAACATTTCACTGGTTGGGAAAAAGACTATCAACAAATTCCCATGACACTTCCAAAACTATAGATTTTCCAGGCCTGAACAACACTATTTTTTAATTCCACAACTTTTCCAGGTTTTCCATGACCATATTAACAGTCATACCACATTCAAAGCCATTTAGTTGAATGGTAAGTGAGGTATTTATGAGGTGTACCTAATAAAGTGGCCAGTAAGTGCAATATATCACCCACCTCGTATATGTTCAGTATATAATGTTCCTGATGTGACACATTTGTGATTTTGGTGTTGTATGACTGCATTCCTGCAACGTTTCCCTCCACTCCTTCAAAGTTTCGCCTCGTACATCAGGTGCACAAATAAAATCCCTACTGTGTGTGTCATTGCATCGCCAAACTCAAAACTTCTGAATGGCCGCTGCTGTCAGGAGCTTCATGAAAACAGAAAATAAAGACAGAATCATCTCACCCGTGTCAGAAGAAGGGACACTCTTGGTGAGCATGCTGTCCGTGATGATGTTAAACACGCTGATGGAAAACATCATTGGGATGACTATGAGGCAGAACTGGAAGACGTTGAGCATGACAGCCTGCAGGGAGAATCAAAACACCTCTGAGTTGGAATCAGCAGAGACACATAACGAAGGATAGAACAACCCGTATACAGTGCATACGCTACAGCCTGGAAATTATGTGTGTATGTGTATGTATAAGTGTGTGTGTGTGTGTGTGTGTGTAAATACCTACCTGGGCCAGTCCAACCAAAGAAGAGACTCCAATCGACAAAAGAAGCAGCGAGCTCTCAGAATATCGAGCTGTTAGCTGACCAATCACTCCTCCTTGAATGACCTGAATAAACATAAAGCCATTTTTTAATTTGATTTCCCTTTTCAACGAACTGCAGCAGCGGCTGCTCTTCAGAACAGCTCATCCTATATGTTAACCTACTTAGTATAGAGGAGGATAAAATACTTTCACAGCTGCTACACTTTTATATCTTATTGTAAGTCGCTTTGGATAAAAACGTCTGCTAAATGAATGTAATGTAATGTAATGTTATATAAAAATGTACCACGTGAAAATGGGATGCATTGTTTGACTGTCTGGAAACTGCCAAACAAATATCAAATTTTAGCATGTGATAATGCTAAATGACTGTGAGTCTTTGGGTGAAATTATTATAAAAAGTAAAAAAATATACAAAAATATTCATAATTCTTTGTACACATTTGTAGTTTTTTTGTTAATTTTTTGCAATACTGCAATGGATGTAAACAGTTAGAAGGTGAGAAAATGAAAAAATAATAATTACCAGAATATTCCCAATATTGTCAATTGTAATAGATCAATAGCAATAATCATATTCAATAAAAAGTTATATTTATATGAATCTCTCCTCATTGCTTGCATTGCACTGAACTGCACTGCACTCTTCTTGGAAGATTATGTAGGAGACAGAAGCCTTCATTTGGGGAAAGTTGTTTCTCATGGATTTATGATGGGAGCTCAAACAAAGCAGACATTCTTGTTCAAAGTGTTTAGTTGTTTGACCTTTTTTTTTTGCACTTACCATTTGCATTATGCCAAGGTAGGCCATCAGGTACCCGTTCTGTTCAGGTTGCAGCTGGAAGAAGTTCATTGCAATGATGGAGAACATTACCTGAAAGATCCCTGAGGAGAGAGAATACAGGATTCCTGTTTGATGTCCTCAGGCCTGCAGGCATTCTCACCTCACGCCATGCCAGTTGTGTGTATTTACCTAACTACCAGAGCTGCTATTTCTGGTTTAAAAAGCTAACAAACACATTGCCACTCCAGAAGCTACACCTTGAAACGATGCTCTCCATCCCTGTGGTTTTTATGTTGGTGTCCGCATGTTAAATGGCCTGTTGGAAAATAGCTCCACTTCAAATTAAATCTGCGCAGCCCAGAACAATTTACTTGACGTTTTCATCACTGTGGGGCATTTCAAAGCTGATCTTCGAGAGAAATACATGCAGAAGCATTTCAAATCCCTTTCACAGCTATAGTAGCACAACATCAACAACATCCACCGTTTATTCAGCTTCTTCAACGTCATTATTTGCATAACTGTGAACAAGCAGCTTCAAAATAGATTCATCAGACTAGATAATAAATTGCACAGTGAAAAATGTCTTCTATCCAATAAATCACAATAAAAACAAAGCCTGCAAAATGACAGATCAGGTCTTTTAAGACTCTCAATTTCCCTTTACAGTGCAACAGGAAATGGTTAATGTTCCTCATGCAGTATCTACGTTTTCTGCCACATAACAAGAATTTATAGTTTGCAGTTTGCAGATTATATTCCTACAATGCATGCAGTGGAGATCTGTACACATTTGTAAGGTAAAGTGTTTTAAATGTCCTATAGTAAACAATGTACAAGACTCACCTGCTGGTAAACCGGAGATTATCTTCACGAGGAACATCCTGGCCACGCCTGGAAACTTCATTATTCTCGTAATCACCCCCAGATTGAATATTGACTTGCTTTTGCTCTCACCTGCAGTGGATTTAATGAGTGACATCACAACAGTCTGGAAAAAACGTACATGGCATTTCATGAACACCACCGTCCCAGTCCCAGTCTAAGAAACTCAGATTTGTGATTCAGGTTTTCCTACGCAACTTGACGTCACGGAATTTCTTTCTGGGTCAAGATGATTTAGGCAGGAGAAGAAGGAAGGGGCCATGACTCAAGTTGTTGTAAAGGAAATCACAGGTTGTCAAAAATAACCCCAAAAAAAAATAATTAATTGCTAAGCTCTACTTGCCTTTCAATCTGCACAAAAAAATATTTTACACACTGATGTGCACAAAAGAATATTATAAAACAAATAGTTCTGGTCCTGGTCAAGGTTGAAACCAATAAAGAGGGAAACCGTTCATCGTGTGTCCGTCACATGATACTGGCAAGAAAAACATCCACACAGCAAAAAAAAAGCCACATATTTATGGCTGTAACTGCAAACTCCAGATACCAGGACGTGTAGAAATGTAGAAATAAAAAATGTGTCATGTATGGATCACCAATCCCCCACCCCACAACAAGACTCTTCTCTAGAAGTTATTAATTCACTAGTAGTTAATACGTTTCATCACTAGACAGATATCCACAGAACTATTTCTGTAGTGTTGTAAAATACCCGATACACCTGTGACTGCATAACAGTTAATTTAAATATTAATGATAAAATATTACAATTTATAAACACACTGGTGACCGCATAACATTTGATGTGCAGACCAGAAATCACCACTCATACCAGTACTTCTCATTTAGCAACATTATTTAGCTACTGTTCATGATCTGCATCTCTATATACTCAGCAGAGGATAAACATTTTCATTATTACTAATTGATTATTAATGATTACCTGATCTAAACTTTATACATCAACGCAAAGTAAAAGCAATTCATATGGATTCCCAAGCACCTGTGATGATATGGTGTAGCAGCCTAGTGTGTGTCTTACTGTCTGTGTTGTTCCTTGGCGCTTTAGTGCTTTTTGGGATAAACTTTACAACCAATATTAAACTGATGGCACTCCCCAAAGCAGCGAAACATGCGGCGAACGTCTCCCTGAGAAATGAAAAGTAAAAACACTGCTAAATGGAGAAATATTTTGGGTGAGCTATTATGTGGACCTGAAGATCAGTCGTAGTCTAAAAGTTGTTAGCTGTTACTAGATTTTGTGTCAGGAAGAAGAACTGGTTCAGGGAATAAAAAAAACAAAACTGAAAACTAAGTAATATTTTTCAAAGATTAAAAATGCAATGGGAACGAAAGTGACCTCTAATATACTGGGACATTATTCTGAAACCAACTAACTGATTTATGATATTCTCTTGAATTTCAACATTTATATAATTTTAGCTTTTTTAAAAGTTTTTTTAAGGGAATTGTGGTCTTAATTTAGAGAAACTCTAGCACTAACAATACCACTGGTGTGAGATAGAGGTTACCAATCGTCTCCACCATGGTCTCATTTGTTTACGGTAATTATACCAAGGTAGCTCTATTACTTTGACAATGATATATTGATGTTTAAAATGCTACATGTAGCACCTTAAGAAATATCAGAAATATCAGACATGCCTTTGGGGTGGTCAAAGACATTCAAACTATATTCTACATCATTCAATCTATTAAAAAATCAAAGTTACAAGGACTCTAAGTAATAATAAGGCTACAAAGCCATCAGACCTGTAACCCCCCCACACACTCACCCATAGTGTTTGCTGAGAGTGCCACCTATCGTGGAGCCAGCAATCATACCAACGCCAAAACACAGACCTAGTTTGGATAAAGCATCTGCCCGCTTGTCTGGCTCTGAAAGGTCCGCCACCACCATCTGAGTCCCTGGAGAGAGGAAGCAAAGTAGAAGTATTACAAGTAAAAATAAATTCTGATAAAGTCATCAAACTTTGTCTCACCAAGTTGCTGCTGTTAACTCACTAGCCAGTCACACATTTCTACAGTCACTGAAAAGATGTCTGCAAAAACCATTTATGTTAGCTTAACTGTTACTGCCACTTTAAAGTTTTCATGTGGTCAATAATATATTTTGCATAGTGTAGATGAAAACATGAACATCCAGGTCTTCTTCCTTTGCATTAGTCTTTAAGAGTCAATAAGTGTTTGACTCTCCCACTGGTGAAAAGACAGCCTCTTAAAATATTAATTACTAAGTACAAATCCTCCCTAAAAATTGTAGTTTGTTCAACGTATTGAGTGTAAATGCATTGGTACAGCACTGAGAAAGGGTGAATTGAGACAGGTGGATCTTAGGGAGACGGCTTCACTGCTCGTAAAACAGTTGCATATATTAAGGTAGTGATCTTAGATGAGTTGTGTTACCAGTTAAGACGTGCATGAAGACCGCAGGGAGTTTGTGGATGAACAGCATGGTAGGACTATCTGCTATTGCCAGTAACAAATAGAAGACCACAGATGAGGCACAGGATAGAGACAGAGCTGCTTGTGCCCCGAAGAGATCTGCAAACCTGCCAACACAAAATAAAACCCAGGGATCACAGGCAGGAAGTCTGTAGGCCACACGGCAGTAAACCAGCAGCCTGTAAGCTTGGTCAAGGAAGGCTCTATGCACATTAAAGTGTCGATAACAGTACCTAGCATTAACTTTTTGTGTTGTCAACAAGATTGTACTTTCCTGCCAAACATCGGACCCCCAAGCAGCTGAATTACACCAACCATGGTTTGCAAATAACCAAACCACAAGGTGTCAAAGCCAAGTCTCCTGGCCAAATACTGTTCAGAAAGAGAGAAAATAAATGGAAAGATATTAAAACATTATTAATTTATATCATTTCAAAGTGCAATTATCTCACAGGCTTCCTCTTTGTTTCAGACATTTTATTTGACAAAGTCAAATCTAACACCTGTTGACATATTACACCGTGCATCAGTTCCTGCCATTGAGTAGACTGTAAAAGACAAGCAACAGGGATTATGGTAAATGTAGTCTTCATTTGGAGAAACATTATGCCACTGGTGTGATAGAGGCGACCAATCGTCTCCACCATGGTCTCATTGGTTTACGGTAATGATACTAAGGTAGCACTATTCATTTGACAACAATATATTGATGGTTAAAAATGCAACACACTGCAACTTTAGAGCAGGTGTGTGAAATAATATAGATCATTGTATATCTAATTATGGATAATTCTGACTCTTTTTTCATGTAGTGTACAGTGATGATTGTAAAACATCAACAAAAACAACAGCTCAGTCTCAGGTTCGTGGGTTCAATCCCCACAGTGTCAACTATCACCTTTGTAAGTCGCTTTGGATAAAAGCGTCTGCTAATTGACTGTAATGTAATGTAACATCCTTGTGTGGTAGATGGCTTCACCGTATGTAAAACAGTTATAAAACATATATTAAGGTAGTGACCATTGGTTATTAAGGTTTCATTCGCTGCTTAAAATGTCCAGTATCTACTGCTACTGGTCTATAGAGCATCTCAGTGACAGGTAATGGGACGAGGCGTTTCCTTAAAGTAACGCCGACATATTTCCTCAGGCCACATGAAGGGCCTTGGCAGCCAAGACACTCCACAACACAAAGAGGCGTAGTACCCACCTCTTATTCAAAGCATTTAGATTATAGGCCTACCCTCAGTGTAATTACTATTGAAATAAAGAGTATTATAGGAGACCAGGAGACCAGGGCTAGTTGTCACAGAGGTAAGTGGTATTAACAGCCATTTCACTGAAGGATAATTATTTGTCTTTTTGATGTCCCAAACAAAAAAATTTAAAAAATAAATGGTAAGAGTGAATTTTAAGTCATTCAAATTTTACGACCACTGATAATAACAATTTGCGCACTTCACAGCTTTCTTATATTACAGTTAGCATTTAATTGTATAGTAAAGGTAATAATATGTTTTTTGGGGTGCTTTGTCAACCTCACCCAAAGCATGTTTGCTAACTTTTATATTTAACCAGGCAAATCAATTAAAAAAAAAAAAAAATCTTGTTTACAATGAAGGCCTGGCAAGAGGCGAAAATGCCTCTTGATGGGCAATCAAAGGAAAGTGGAGAATAAAATAAAATCAAGTACTACATATAATAAGAAGAATGTCAGAGAGGAAAAATAAGAAGGGTAGTAGTTTGCAGAAAAACAAAAATACAATAAAAACAGTAATGTAACAATAATAATAATAATAACTTTAATTTAAGAGTGCCTTTCAAGGTACCCAAGGCACTTAACAATGATAGAGACTAGACTAAATGAGAAAAAAGAACAACAAAGCTAAAAGGGTAGGGAGACAATAAGACAGACAAAAGACAAAAGACAATGAAAACAAACAACAAAAACATACAACAGCAGGTTGGTGTTGTCATTTTGTCTTGGTAATTTTGTTTGTCAATGAGTTTAGTGGGAAAATGTTCAGCAGGCAACAACCATTTATTATTAACTGTCCAATCTGTATGCCGAAAAATGCACCTTTAAGTAAAGAAACATGTGACAACTGACCCCGGTCTCCCGTATCCTCCTGAGCTACCGGTACTGATACCGATCTGAAAGAGAATTACTTACAGGAGTTATAGAAAACTGTAAAAACATCCATGTTATATCCAATGCAGCAATGAGGTAGGTGATGTGAATTATTCGGCTTCTATTTGGTCGGAGGTCTGCGGTTTGTGAGGAAGCAGAAATCCCGGACATTTCCTTGGTCGTCTCACCGAGTCGACTCATATTTTTACAGAAAACACCTAAGCTATACAGTCAGTAGAAGTAGACGAGGTGGAAACTTAACGAAACAAAAAGAGGTCCGATTTATGAAGAAGACGACGTGTCGGATTTCCCGGTGAAATCCTCTCTATCTTGGTGAACTTTCACATTTAACTGTACTTTAGACCAAGGCGAGAAGGGGGCGTTACGGAGGTAAACTAAAGCTGGTTTGGTCATTTGATGCTGGCTGAAGCAGTAATAACTGACAGTGAGCGCTTTACCTCCCCCTTCTGTCAGTAATACCGGAATTGCTATTTGAGCGTACATGTACATGAACGACCTAACAGAGTCATAAAAACGACTGGGAAAGTTGGCATTCTCTCTATGAGGATTTAATTTTGCACTATATATTCCATCCCATGTACATAAATACTGTTGTTTTTTTATGTTGTCTGCCCTCTTTGCTTAACGTTTTGCTGCCATGCCAGTTGTTTTTGAATTGAATAAATTAAGATATGCATTACATTTATTATTTATTTAAACAAATGAGACAAATAAGTGAAGCAAATAAGCAGGTGCAAAGAGGAAGGGTCAGAGTAGTATTTCTTGAAGAGGTGGGTTTTCAGCCTGCGGCGAAAGATGGGCAGCGACTCTGCAGTGGGGAGTTCAGTCCACCACTGTGGGCCCAGGACAACTTGGATTTTCTCCATTTCATTCTGCCACGACAGCACAAAGTAGCACTGCGCGTCTTTATTTCCAAAGTAAAACATTAGCCACTATAACAATGATTTTCTTCTGGGGTCCGTCTTGTTATCATTTCCAACCAAAAGCACTTGAATGCGTGACATTGTGGAACTTAAGAGAAACACTTCAAGGCAACATTATAGAGTCGTGCTGCTATATAGAAAAATAGAACAATAACAATTCAACCGTTTCCACTGTTTGGGATTCTATTTGGGATTGAGTTTTTATTATTTTGAAGCTGCTGAACGACGTTGCACAATTTCATTCCCACTTCAGGACCTTTATTTTGAAGTTCCGGAGCGACGTTCCCCCGGAAGTGTGCTCTATTGTTATTTGTCCTGGTTCACGCTGCTGTATCAGCCGGCTGAGCGGAAGATGAGGACTTCTGTGCATCTTTTTGTGTAATTTTTTTTTTTCTCCTGGGATCTGGTTTTGTCAACTCCTCACCGAAACAGAGAACATGCAGACCCTCACGCCTCACGTGTACTGGGCTCAGCGTCACCGGGAAATTTATCTCCGGGTGGAACTGAGCGATGCCAAGGTAAGGCGGCGCTGAAGACGACGCCAGTCCGCCTCCCCAGCTCCCCTAGGCGGCGATATACCTGCTAGACTGGTCCTGCACAAACATCACTCACCGCCCGTGCGTCTCATTTAATAATGCTGTGTGTAATGGACATTGCTCCATGTACAGTAGATACAGTTAGCCTATGACGTGATGTAGTGGTAAATTAACTGTGGGTTAGCTGTGACCTCCAGTTTGTGGTCACCATGACGGAAATAACCATCAATATAAATAAAAATCAATGATATTTCCAGGAAAGCATCAATTCACGCGCAGTTCCTCCTTCAAAGACCACATCCTTATATAAGCTACGTCAGTTTGCTGATGCTTACTGTGATGTACTGTATGCTATGTACCTCATAAATATTTATAAAAGGTGGGCGACTGAATTCTGCATGTAAAATGGTGGTAAACTACATATAAAAAATATAACTTAACTTAATTCAACATATAAAAAGGAAGTAAACTCTTCCACATATATGGGTTAACGTTTTGGTACTGTAGGCGGGTTTGCCCTCCATCTCTGTCCTTTCTTTAACTTCATCTTGCTGGTTTTAATCTTTGTTACAGCTAGACAGAGTGTTTCCCTGTCTCAGCACTTACAGCCTCATTCCACATATGTTGGACGCTGCCTCATTAAAGAGTCATGTATGCTCATGGTAGCTTTGGATCTTGTTCAGCTCCTTTGGGCAGAATGGCTGGTGATACTGACAGCAGAGCAGCGATGTAGTATGTGTTCCAGTATGTGTTCATGTGCGTGACACTGTTTGTAATTGACTTTAGGTATCGTAATAAGTTATGTGTGTGTGTGTCGGGTAGTCTGTGACTGTTGCTCTGTGTGTTTCAGAATCTTGACATCAGCCTGCAAGAAAACACCCTTCAGTTCAGAGGTTGGTGCTGAAATTTCACCCTGTAATTTGTGTAACAAGGGAGAAAAGAACATGTTAATTATCTAGGAACCCTTTAAAAGCAATTACACAATTACACAAGGATTGTAAAGGTGTTGTATAAACTGTCACATTCTTCATTAGGTTTATTGTGGATGTCCAATACTGATATGTAGACCATGTTTCCTCAGCACAGGGCCATGGAGCCAAAGGAGACAACGAATATGAGTTCAGCTTGGAGTTCCTGCGGCCCGTAAGACCTGAGGTACCTGTCTTTTATGAGGTTGTCCTTATTAATAGCTCTTTATTAGGTTTGTTGCTAAATTGGTTGCTTTTCCTTAATTTTAATAAAATATATTATTAAAACCTAAATATAAAGCCAAAAACAGATGGATAGTTAGTGGTTCTATTTATTTTTCTACAGTGTCCAGTGTCTACAGTGGTAAACAAAAAAAATGGCAATATTTTTACATCACCCAATGCTATTTCAGCATTGGGTGATGTATGGGTGACTGTCCGGGCTGTATGTGACCAAATATTTATCTTAAATGACCAAAATACACCAAACAACTAAATGGATCCAGAAATGCTAAGTGCATCACCAAGAGCTGTTTCAAGTATTAAAACGGCTGCTGAAATTGAGGCAACCACAGCTGCCATTTCTCTTAACATGTTTCAGCATGCAAGGCCATAGAGGCTATAGAGGCTATAGATTGAATAGGTGACAAAATGTACTTGTGAGTCACATTCATCCAGAAATAGGAAGTATAATAATAACAATGATAACTTTAATGTAAGAGCGCCTTTCAGAGTGCCCAAGGTATGTGAAAGTGCCCCAAGTGTAATTTCCTGAGACTGTACAGTACTGTGCAAAAGTCTTTGGCATGTAAAAAAAATCTGTAAAGCGAAGATGCTTTCAAAAATAATCAAATGAAAAGTTTCTAAATATCAAAAAAGTTACTATAAAAAATTAGGTAAAAAAGGGTGCCTGAGGCTTTTGCCCAGTACTGTATGTCCCACATGTCTGTCCCAGGTGAGCCACAGGTCCACCCAGCGGCAAGTGGACATCAAGGTCAGGAAGCAGGAGGAGCGCTGGTGGGACCGGCTGACGCTGCAGGAGAGGAAGCCGCTCTTCCTGGCTCCCGACTTCGACCGCTGGCTGGACGAGTCCGACGCTGAGATGGAGCTTCAGGCCAAGGTAGAAAGATGACAACACACCGCTTCAAATATGCCCTGGAAATGGTTAGGTGGTGTTCTCTGAATGTAGTCGACTGGTGAAAAGTCCACACGCCATATTGGGATTGTTTTGGGTTGTGGGGTACAGTAGTATGCACAGTAGTTGCTTGGTAGGAATACTGTATGTATTTATGTCTTGTTTTTGTTGGGGAAAGTATTGCAGTGTTGCCTCACACACAAATAAGCTTTACTTTATTGCATTACCTTTAGTAGTGTGAGGAGTTTTGCTTCTGCCTCATAAATTATTTTTAAAAATGACCAAATAAGAGTAAATCAAGAGCTCTGGGTCAAATGAAGCAGATGACAGGTCAGGCTGAGCATCTCAAACCTTTAATGAAAGTGATGTTTTAGATAATGTAACACACGCTGTCATAGCAACATTGTGACTTTGTGTTTTTATTTCAGGAGGAGGAGAGGATAAACAAGATAAGCGTGGAGTCAAGAGTTCGAAAAGATCGTGAGTAGCTCTGAAAACTCTTTTTTCTGATTGGAATGTTTTTAAGGACGACGTCGACTTTTTGGGAAATTGGAAATTTCCATGTTAGGACAGGAGAACCACCAACATCCCTGGTGTCTCTGGTAGATTTCTCTGTCCTGGTCACATGCTAACATGTGAGCAACCAGGACTATAACTAATTATAACTATTATCGAACATAAGAAGACCTTTTAGTTTTTTTTGCCAATCCTCTCGTCACATAAAAGAAAAGTTGACCAACGGCCGATTTCCCAAAAAGTGGTTTAATATTTTTTTAGAATCTGATGATCAATGATTTTTTTTGCTGGTGTCTCATTTGTGTCCGTCTGTTTGACTCTTCTGCTCCTCAGCGTACCTCGGGCTGAAGAAAGGATATTTATTCATGTACAACCTGGTGCAGTTCCTGGGGTTTTCCTGGATCTTTGTCAACATGACTGTCCGACTTTTCATCCTGGGTCAAGGTTTGTGTTGTGTTGGTGTCTCAAATTAACTTTTTGTTTCACCTGCCAAAGACTGATAAGCCATAAAAAAGAATAATCCCCATTTTTTTCTTTTAATCAGACACAATGTTAACTTGCTTACTCGGATACAAACAGATCAAGTTTATAATTCAAAGTACAACAGAGCAAGTACAAAAAGTTACCGGCCGATGTGACGGGGATGTGATGTGATTTATTTATCCACCAAAGACAAACCGTACCGCCATTTGGTGCTAGAGCTGATACAATAACTCTACAGGGGAATGATTTATAGTGACATAGAGTTCACAGTTCAAAAAAGAAATGACAGAAAAATTAACATTTTAATTTCTTTGTTTCTTTTGAGTAAAAATAAAAACACTATTAAGTCTTGCAATAAATGCAGCCAACTCCATTTTAACCATGGTAAAAAAAGGTCAACAAGTAGTAGTTTAAGCAAAGAAACCTGACATGAAACAACTGAGTGGGAACAGAACTGGTAAACTGGTTGTGGAGGAAAAGACTAAAAGCAGGAAGAATACAACAGTCCTCATCGTCAGCTGTTTTACTCAAATAACATTGATTAATAAATGAACACTAAAAGAGATCACCACAATGAGCCATAAATTATAAATTATAACTCTTAACAAAAGGTCCAGCAGAGAGAGGGGCCTGTTTCTTTGTTTCTATTCATAGACACACATTTGAATAGCAGAAAGAGGAACACAACGACACAACAGGGATTTGTTTTGCAAATGATTATGAATAGTGGCTCATACAATGTGGCATTTAATTATGTCTGTCTGTCTGTCTGTCTGTCTGTCTGCCTGCCTGCCTGCCTGCCTGCCTGCCTGTCTGTCTGTCTGCCTGTCTGTTTCTCCTCAGACTCGTTCTATGACACCTTCCACACCACGGCTGATATGATGTATTTCTGTCAGATGATGGCAGTGGTTGAAGTCATCAACCCGTTATTGGGTCTGGTTAAGACAGGCTTCTTTCCAGCTATGATTGAGGTAATCATAAAGTCTTGATTATTTATTCTGCATAAATGGGTATATTTTAGTCATAATCGTATTATTTTCTGTACCCGGACATGGCATGGTGGCCAATAAGGGGTAATGCCAGTTGAATTCACCAGCTACTGGGTCTCCAGAATTTTAATTTACCAGAAATACAACTATTACTTCAGCTCCTACTAATAATTTATTAATAATCAAACTTATTATTATTATATATATTATATATTATACATTATTATAAACCTATAGGAACAACATGAACAATATCCAAGTTGTACTTATATTATGTACAGTACTGTGCAAAAGTCTCAGGCACCCTAGATTTTTTAAAATATAAATTTTGGTCTTAGATGTTTATTCATTTGTTTTCTGCATTTGTGTTTTACATTACTGCTCTTTATACTAAATGTTTTGATATTTAGAAACTTTTCATTTCATTATTTTTGAAAGCATCTTCACTTTACGAAGACCTTTGCACAGTACTGTACTGCACTACCAAAAATAAATTAAAATCTTTGCTTTATCACAACGTGCAAACTCAGTTTAGCCTCCAATACTACCAGCTGTTGTGTAGGAGGACGAGTTAGGAGGATCTCTCATGGTCATGGTCATGGATCTCATGGTTCATCTGTGATCTCTCTACTCTCTCTAGGTGGCGAGGAGGAACGTCATCCTGTTCGTCATCTTCGGCAGCCTGGAGCAGATGCAGAACAAGCCCGTGGTCTTCTTTGTGTTCTACCTGTGGAGCACCGTTGAGATCTTCAGGTTCGCTAAGCTCCTCAGCTCTCTTGGAGAACGGCAGTGTGGCAGCCTGAAACGCCTCCGGTAATGTCAGCCTGGTAACGTCCTCTCCCCTCTCCTAGGTACCCGTTCTACATGCTGGCCTGCATTGACACGGAGTGGAAACTGTTAACTTGGCTGAGATACAGCATCTGGATCCCTCTGTACCCACTGGGGGTTGTAGCGGAAGGTCAGTGACTTAATGCTGTGAATGAATATTGATACTGTTGTGAGTCGTGGCCCAGAAGTTGCTGTGTTGAGTGAGGAAGTGGATGTACACGACAGAGTAAAACTGACTGACTGAGAGTTGCTTTGGAAAATATTCACCATTGTTAACTTTTTGTTTTTGCTTATTTTAGTTTGCAGGAAAATGATTGATTGATTTCTTTTAATGAATAATAAATGATAAATGGAACAACACACAGGATGTTTAACCAGCCAGCAGATTTAAGGCTGAGTGGAAGACTACTATAGTACTACTATTATAGAACTGTACTAGTAACTAACTACTAAAGTACTAGTAGTATAGCAAGGTGGCCTGGTGCTTCCTCAGTGAAACAAAAGAGTGACAAAACAGTATGTTCATATTATTGTCAGGGTTCCTACAGTCATGGAAATCTTGGAAAAGGTTGCTGATGATTTCACTGATGGGAAGCAGTGAAGTAGGGCGAACTCTCTCTCCTCTGTCCTGATACTCCTGGACCTGTCTGCAGCGTTCGACACGGTGAACCACCAGATCCTCCTCTCCACCCTCGAGGGGATGGGTGTCTCAGGCTCTGCACTCTCCCTGTTTGCATCCTACCTGACAGGTCGCTCCTACCAGGTGACGCTGAGAGGGTCTGTGTCAGAACCACGCAGGCTCACTACTGGGGTTCTGCAAGGCTCGGTTCTGGGTCCTCTTCTTTTTTCCCTCTACACAACATCTCTTGGTTCTGTTATCCACTCCCACGACTTTTCCTACCACTGCTATGCAGACGACACCCAGCTGATCCTGTCATTTCCCCCCTCTGACACACAAGTGGAGGCACGCATTGCTGCATGCCTGGCAGACATCTCAGAGTGGATGTCGATGCACCACCTGAAGCTTAACCTGGACAAGACTGAGCTGGTGTTCCCCCCGGGGAAGGGCTGTCCACACTGAGACTTGGCCTTCACCATTGACAATGCTGTGGTCAACTTGGACTGCGAGGAATCTGGGTGTGACCCTGGACGACCAACTGTCGTTCTCGGCAAACATCGCACACTGTACACTCTACACTGGCTCCCTGTAGCAGCTCGCATCCAGTTCAAGACCCTGGTGCTAGCCTATAGGGCAGTGAAAGGAACAGCTCCTTCTTAACTCCAGGCTATGGTCAAGCCTTACACCCCCGCCCGACCACTTCGCTCTGCTGCCTCGAGGCAACTGGTTGCCCCGTTGCTC
>CABFOQ010051725.1:0-10000 GCA_900660455.1 Gephyroberyx darwinii
AGCACAGTGGAAATCAGGGACCTGAACAATCTCCCACATCCACACTCCTATTGCGTCCTCCTTTGGCTACGTGCCTCAGCGATCTGTCAGGAGGGACAACCCCATTGTAAAGTCAGGCAAAGTAGTACTGCAGTGATGATGGTGATGAATGATGATGATGACGATGACGATGACGAAGGCTCAGTCCCTGGGTTGTTGACGGCAGTCAGGCTGGAGACCAGAGACAGGGGACGGGCAGTTCTGGGTGGGGAGGGAGTCTTTCCTCATTAATCACCATTGGCTGCCATGATGACTGCAGCCTCTGGAGTCACAGGCATGTGCTGTCAACACCCAGCAGGGTCCCTGCACACGTCATCAGCTTTAAAGCTCCAACCAAACCCTCCACTAGAAAACAGTATTAAATCAAATCGTTCCTTAGTTTATTGTAAAGCCATGAGAGAGAGAAGAAAAATCACACTGCCTGGAATCTGTTTACAAACTTCTCAGAGAGAAAATCCACGTGGCTCTGATCTTGTTTGAGTTATTCATCGTGTGTTTTGTGTGCGCTTGTGTCCGCATTTGTGTATGCATGTGTGACTGTATGCTTGTATCTGTACATGTGCATGGACTGTTTGTATCCATACATGCATCTAAGCTTCTCCTGCTTGCTGCATGTGTGTGTATTTGACAATGAGTGTTAGATTTTGAACAAGTATGTGTGTGAGCGGTGTATCCGAATGTGCTTGTGGCATGAAAGTGTACAAGTTTGTAAAATGAGTTGACAAAGTGATGGCTTACGGAGTTGCAGTCGGTCCCCACGGTGAAGAACAAGGAGGGGAGGCGGTCCTCTATTGGTGCTTTAATCTCACAACTATATAGAAGACGTGAAGCCACAAAGTATTCTCCACTTCATCACTGCAAGCTGCACTGAGATCAGTCAAAATACTGGCAGGAAGTCAACAGGCCTCTTCACTGTGGCTCTACGGCCAGTGCTGAAAATCATGAGACTGCCTGACCCACTAACGGACTCACACAGGCCTTGGACTCGGAGTCAAAGAGAGCCTCTCTCCGTCAGCTCTGTCCATCCATCTGTCAGTGTTATGCTCTTTTCATTATGCCCTTTTTAATATGGTGGTTTTGTTGTTTTGTTATCGTGTTTTCATGCTGTGTACTCACACTTGCTTCGTTCTGTGCCAAAGAATTTCATTTTATAGCTTATGTTGTAAGAGTAGAACATGTACAATGTTAGCCCATGTCATATTAGCAAGATGTGCAAGGGCGAAGAGTGTTAGAAAAACAATCCGGTTGCCCACACTAGTGTATTTTGCCCTGTCATTTCAAGGGACTGCAAGGCAGAAACTGTACAATAAAAACTGCAAAGACAGCTTTTTATCAAACTGCAGCAAAAGACTATTTGAACACACGAATGGGTTGTCTTGCATTGATTTCCCCTTTTCGATTCATTTTGCTTCTTTTCATTTCTAACATTCCAATGTGACTGTTTAATTGTACTAGCACTCTGAAGTGCAAGATTGGATTCAACATAAAAAAATAAATACTTAAAAATAAATAACATTTTTTAATGAACTGTCATATTCTCAGCCTCACTTTCTTTTTGTGAAAATAACAGGACTGATCACAGGACTGTAAAGAGTAATGGGGCTGCTAACCACAGAAACTCTCAGATGATTTGGAAATCAATTGCATGCATATGTGTACAAGCTCGGTGTAGACATGCACTACGCACAGTGACGTACATGCACGTGCAAGCACACACACACACACACGCATCTGTGCTCTCACACGCTTGGAATGTAAATCCCATATAGCACATAAGGTCACACAGCTGGTTTGCATAAGCAGTAGTAATGACATCACTTCACACAGTTTTGTCTTTCACTGTTTGGGTGGGGCGACGAAAAACATCCCCCAGCTGCCTCTCCTGAACGACGCTGGACATGTTCATGATTACCATGTGCCAGCAATCTGGCCGCAGACTGACAGGCCAACAGATTAACTGGTCATTTGCTTGTCTTTTTTTTTTACAAACTCTTGGTAAATGTATATATTGCAGCACAATTGTGTCTGTCAGTCCAGTTTAGTTTCTAGTTTAGTCTAGCCATCATCAGATGTGTGTGTGCTGCTGCTGCCATGTTCCTAGCCGTGTATTTTTAGATCCATTTTCTCTTTATCTATGTGACGGTCAGTCAGACTATCTATCCTCATCCATTCACACCCTTCCCTTCCATCACGAGATCAGCCCCCATGTGAATTCCCACCCTGTCCTGTCCCCCCTCCACACCCTACAAGGAAAATATTTCCTCAAGCCCATTGAGCAGTGGTGTATCACTGTCCTGTTGTCACAATATGTCACAACAGTGAGGCTATCGCTTCAGCACATACCGGAGATATAAATATATTGTGAGAATCTAGAAAATGAGGCTGACCAACAACTGTACGTTATTACTTTTAAAATGTATAAATGGCTCTGTATTTGTGCACACCGCTGTATGTATTTCAACACTGTTATTCGCAACTGATCTGACCTTGAACTCTGTGAGCTGAGCAGATCCTTGGCTGAGATCATGTTGTGTATTTTACGGCACCGATGTGATTAAGCGGAGCGTCTACGATAGAGGAGGACCAACAGACCCCACCCATGTGAAAATATCAAGCTCAGTCCCATATGCTCTTTTAATTGTCTGCTCCACCTTCGCTCATTCCTCCAGACGTCTTTCCCATCAGCCTTGAAATTTCCACCGCTCTGTCCCTCCACCCTTATCTCTCCAACTCTTCTCCTCTCCAGCTTTTCTGCCATGTCACACAGCCATCACTCTCTGTCCTCCCATCCTTCAACCCATGCAGCCTTCACCGTCTCCGTCCCTCCACTCCTCGGTCCAGCCGAGTGTAGTGTGTGAGCAGCAGAATCAGGGATTATGAACACAACTCAGCTGGTTGTTTTCACTGCGTGGGCGGCTCCCCCCTCAGTGTAGTCGCAGCTGCCAAATACGTAATGTTTTCCCTCTTCACGCTAAGACGCGCCCCATCTCCACTCATTGATGGTAAGATAATATTGGGAGGAATGGAAGGGTGGGAGGTGAGGAGAGTGAACGGGACCATAAGTTCAGGAGGAACGCTCCGCTTCCCGTGTCAGCATGTGATGACAGCGAAAAGTTTCTAAACTGCCTGGTTCAGTAAAAAGTTGCAGAAATGTCAGGTGGCTATTAGCAGTGCAAAGATTGTGTCAAGCCGCTGAGCCGAGCTGACAACTAGTTCGAAAAATTAACTGCATAGACTTGGGAAATAGTCTAAACTTACAGTGTTGCTTAATGTTTCCAACAGGCCACGAGAGGTGCAAGCTGAAACCTACAGCTACAGAGTGGAGTCATTGATAAAGCCAAAGACAAACTATATAGTTGAAGGACTAGGCCACTCTAAAGATAATATTCTGCCGTCATCCTTTTCTCCAACCCTTGATGGACCTCTTCTATCACTTGTCACATGACGTCTCTCCTTGTTTCCTGTCATAAGGAAATAGAACAAGGAATGATTACCAACTTCCTTCCTCCGTGGAACATGAACAACGTTCATACTGACTGGGAGCTTGACTCTCAGCTAGTCTGGTCAAAAAACATGGCCTCTCCAAGGCAGAGCAGGATAACCTCTGCTCACAGGTCTCCCCACTGTAAAAACACATATGTCCATGTAGTGTCTGGAGATTTAGAGCTTCCCCTCCCTTCAGGAATTTCTCATGCCCAGCCTGGAAATGAGAAGAATGACTTTACCTAAGAGTGTAGCACCATGATCGACAGCTCTTAAAATACAGTTATGTGGCAAGATTGATGATACATTTCAATGAAAAGAAATACATATCATTGCTTCTCGTCTATGATGGCTTAAGATAAATCTCTTTAAAAGGTGAAGAATAAAAGAAAATCCTAAGCGATTGAGAAAAGGCCAGACATCATTCTCAAAGTAAATGGACTAGAATAATATCTGCCAAGCTGAAGGGATATCCTCAGAGTCAGGGGAGTGACTTGGAGGATACACTCTGTATGCTCAAGTTGGCCCTGGAGAGGAAGCTTACACAAGCCCTGCTCTATAAATATTTGTTATTATGGAGGACAATAAACAAAAGATCTTTCACAATTTACTACACTACACAATTCACCCTGACTGGGTGTCCTGTATAGCAAATGAACAAAGAAATGGCTCAACGGGGCTATATCTCAGCAGGAGAGTCAGACAAGGACAAATAGCTGCACCAACACAGTCTGACATAGATATCAATTTGTGCCAAGGTGGGTGATAAAAATGTATCATAATCTGACCATGACCCAGGTATAGTTATATCCTGAATTGAGATCAAGGTGTCTAGCTCAAGGCTGCACTCCCATATTCCTTCACAAGGCAGTGCAAGGTCATTAATACAAACGATTCATTTAATCTCCAAACTAGAGCCTGTTTCTGAAATGTACACCACTTGACTTCTGTGGATGGATGGATTTTAACCCTTGGCGGCAGTGGAATGCCTTTTCTCATGCACTGTGCAGTGAAACACCCGTGCATGCATCCGTACGCATACGGGTATTCACACACACACACACACACACCATGTTCTCACAACAATGGTCGTACATATCTTATGACAAGTTATGCTTGATTTGTACTATACCTATGCATGGCCAGCTGCATAACCTGTCACTGTACAAAATAAAGCCCACCTACCTCGGTTGTGTCAAACTCAAACTACTACGGTTGAGGTTAGGTCAGCTAAAACATCTAAAACAACGCCGGAGTCAAAGACAAGTGTACACACACCCCTCCAACACCACGATCCCCACACCTTTCCAGCGCACTATTTCTAGGTGAAACTACTTTCTGTTTCACTGATATGACCACTGTCTCCTGTTGACATATTCAGTTCATACAGCATCCTAAATTTCTGACCTCAGTTTATGAGAACAGGTTGCACACATACACACACACACACACACACACACACACACACACACACACACACTCAAAATCGCATGAAAATTGGAGCCTGCTAAACAGTCACAGACTTTCAAAAAAGCCTGCATCATGGGAAAAAACAGGAATGCACTACTCGCTTTCCAACATGGGATCCACATTTAGGGAGGGGCCTACTGTAAGGCAAATATGGGGCCCCACTGACTAATGTGCGCACATGAGGGAGTGACCAGACACACCCTGCATGTTACTGTCCCATAGGTCAGGCATGCACAAGGTCAGCCCTGACACACTGCTAGCCCTGGAGACCATGCCTAATCTGTTTTGGCGTAATGACAGTTTACACTTTTAGCCTTAATGAAAAATCACTATAATTCACTATAGTGTTATTTGATGACTCTACAGTGACCTTAGCTCATTTTCTATCTCCTATGGTATTACTATGATATGTCAGAGATGGTATTATTAATAATAATATATATATTTTTTTACCTATAGTAGATGCGTGGCATTTAAGGTTCTACTGTGATTTTTTTTACAGTATCCTTCTAAAACTTATTATAAGGATAAATTAAGTTCTTCTTCATCAGGGAGGAACTGTGCGTCATTAAGAAATGAATGAATGATGGAAACTGAAATTAGTTTGAGATATTATCAGACTGCATATTTTGTCTCCATAGATACCTAAACAAGGAATAACTGGGAAGCTTTAAGTGCTATACCGTCTGTTTCCCACACAGTGTTCTGTTGTCCTTGTCTCTTCACAACATCTGCTGAAGGAAACAATCTGGAAAGCATTGTCTCTTTTTTCCAGTGATGCAACTGTCCACAGAGGGCTACAGAGGATTGCTACACCCTTTAGTAAACTATAAGCCATTCATGCACTTAATCTGAGACATATCTTCATTTGTTAAATTTGATTTCAGCACTTCGGCTAAATTGCACACCCTCCCTAAATACTGTAGGTCTAATCAGGTCATTGAATAATTCTGATATTGGCCACAAAGACATTTTTAACTGAAACTTTCATTTGAATTGCGTACACTTTGAGATATGTATGATGAAATATCTTATCCATCTCCAAAAGTCCTCTACAGCAACCCTCATGATCTGTATCCAACGTCTATGCACAGAGCAAGGTAAAGTTTGAATGTAATATCCTTGGGTTAGGATGCCCCCTGCTGTGACCTGCAGCCCATTACACTTAGGAGCAAATAACTGATCATGAAGTAAACTGAACAATAATTGAAACTGAAAACAAATACAGGAAAAGAAAAAAACAAACTAATAGATGTACAGTATATTTTACAGAATTTGATACACAAGGTTGCTGGTGGCATTTTCACATGCAAATCGTTTAATGTACACTACAAATCGGCAGAGTAATAAAGATATTTCATGAAAAAAAATGTGAGGGTTGGGCTATTAATCCCATCTCACCTGGATCTCAGACTTCAACAAGGTCACAAGATGGTTTATCTCTTTGGACATGTTTCTCTATTACTTTAGGGTGCCTGCTTTAGGCTCAGGTTACAGCTGCCAGGGTGGCCTTGAGGTTAAAGAGCTTGTCCTTCAACCGGCAGACCCGGGCTCAGGCCCTGCTGATGTGTCCTTCAGCAAGGCACTGGATCCCTACCAGCTCAAGGGGTCCTGTTCGGTAGCTTACTCTGACCTCCCTGAAGGGGTGCATGACATGAATATTGACCAGTTTTGTAAGAGTAAATTTAAAAAACGGGGGTAAACTATCATGCACCTCACAATTCTACCAATATAAACACAAATTAATCATATTTTCAGAAAAGCATTCATTTGTGTGCGTTTTTCCCTTAAAAGACTCTTAGAGGAGCAGAAGAGCAGTTTTAATTCTACTTAGTTTGATGTTTACTATGAGTTGACAAAGATTAATGTCATTAATGAGATGGGTGAACAGAGCTCGGTGTTAGGTTCAGGCCTGTAGACATCGAGACGCAACAATGTTTTATTTTAATAAGAACTGATATGAAAGCTTGGCAGGATGGCATGTAATTACATATTTCCAGTGTCAGGACAAACCTAACTATCAAGATATCTCACATCCTCTTGTCCATTAGACGGGAAACTGTCTAAACTATTAATATTAACTCATATTAATGTCATTTAGCAGGACAGCTAGCTAGGGCATGAATGTCACTATGCTATGCCTGCAGGAAACAGAAGCTAAACATTTCTTTAGCTAATGTAAAGACGCGTCAGGCTCTCATAACACTATTAGTAACTAAGTAACTTAAATATTAAGATTTTTAGCTGAATCAAACGAGGTGGATAATGGTCATAATACATTAATGAATTAGATACTAATAGGTGATAAATCATATATCATACAAATCCCTTTTCTGTTTTTAGTCATTATTTTAGTCTCAAATCCATTTAATGTTTTGTTCATTTTATTTCACCACTTTTTAAATTTGCTTATTTGAGCTACATACTTTGCATTGAACTATTTATACATTTATAATGTATATTGACTATTGTATGACTATTGTATTGCATTTAGGCACATATATATATAATTGTATTTTCCAATTCTCTTATTTAGTATTTTTTATGAGGTCTGTCAATCAAACAGCATCGGGTGGACAGACAGCACTATCTATAGTATAGATCACCAAACTGTCTAGGTGGATGTGAATAACTTGGTTTGCTGTGCCTTGTGTTGTGCAGTGCAAAGAACAGTTTTTGTGCTTGACTGAGTGACCAGACGATTGCAACATGGTGGCAGCATTACCGTGTAATTACCTGGCCTTCATGTGGATCCAAAGTTAGAAAAACCTGAACACCATCATAGTAGGGAAAAAAAGCCTCAAAGTAAAGTCCAAAGGCTGAGATTAATGTAAAAAAAGTAAGTCTGTATTAAGACATAGGTGCTAGAAAAATAGTGCAACAGATGTTTCAGTCCTTACTATCATCAGAATTTATTCAGGAATATATATACATGTGGACATCTGGACAAAGACTCAATCTCAGGTGGAACCAACTGGATTCAACTGATACTGGTAACTGGAGACTGGTCAGTCAATTCCAACGTTAGATATTGTGACAGGATGTCTTCATCTTACAATCATAGAATGTATAGGCATTGACAGCTGAATGATAAAGTATAAGACAATGCATCACCAATAGTTTGACTGTAACATATATAAGTATAAAGCAAAACGTACCAAAAACAACAAAAGCAACCTATCCCGATTGTATGGTCATAACGGTAGTTATGTACTATAATGTATATACCTGCTGGACCCAAAGGCCCAAGGGGCAAAGACACCAGCATATTCTGAATAACATACATAATCCAGAACTACCTGGTCATGTTGATTCATGCTCAAGTTCATGCATCACATGAAGAACAGTATAAACCAACCATAGCCATCTTGTGTTCACTCAACCGTGCAGTTGACACCAAGAGGGAGCCCGGACAAACTGACAGTCAGTTATCCCTGCATACAGTCTGCTGTTTCTTCATACGAGCATAGGCGTTCGTATTGAAGAGAAAGGTGTTAGCATACCGGCGCTAACCTAACAGCATGTCAAGCCACCATGTCAACCCCTCCAGCACTACCTAGCGCAGAGGGATGGAACCTAGGCAATCAACCCTAATCAATGGTCCAGGTAAAAACGGTGGGAAAGCTACAGGTTGAGTAGCCCGACCAGGTGGACAGGACCCGTCCTTCTGGAGTGCGTCAGTCTTATGTACGAACTGTAACCAAGGGGAATAAGACTGAGCATCCAGCAGTTATTAGGGCAATGGGAAAGGACGGAGAAGAAGGCAAGTTACGAACTGTAACTGTCACCGAATGACTCACTCCTTGTCCTGCATTGCAAAGGGGGCCGCCGCCTTCGTTCCCAGCTCCAGAGCTCCAGAACAAAGTGGCCGAAGGAGCCCCTAGTCACGTCAAGCATGTAAAAATGCACAAAAGAACTGGGGGGAAGACCAAGACGCGGCAGCGCATATGTCTTCCACCAACACACCCTTAACCAGGGCTGATGAGGCCACCACGCCACGCATGGAGTGGGCTCTGACACCCGCCGGCGGGGTCAAGCCCCATCCGGTGTAGGCTAAAGAGACACCCTCAAATAGCCAGTGTGACAGCCGCTGTTTTGAGAGAGCACGACCCTTGGTGGACTCCCCAAAACACACAAACAGCTGTTGTGTCATCCTGAACTCAGCTGTGCGCTGAATATAGATGGTAAGTGCCCGCACCGGGCACAGGAGATGTAACTCCGCCTCAGACTCATAAAGTGTTCAATTGGGCCTGGGACAGCAGCTCAAAAGGACTCTTTGTTAACCCCTGTAAGACAGTGGGGAGGTCCCAACGTGGTGCTATCACCCGTTTGACTGGTCTTATGCGTCTGGCATAAGAATCTCTTGACCAGGGGGTGACTGAAAACAGGCTTGTATCCAACATGACATGCTGACACCGCAGCAGCGTAGACCTTAATGGTGGAGAAGGATAATCCCTTATCGAACAAGGACTGAATGAATGAAAGCACTCGCCCTACCGAACAGGAGCTTGGGGAGGCGCCCTTGCTGTTGCACCATTTTGAAAAAGGCATTCCACTTCGCTGCGTAAGTAGTGATAGTGGAAGAGGTGCGTGCTCTCTGAATTGTACCAATTACTGCTGTCAACAGCCCCTTGTGCTGAAGAATCAAACTTTCAGAGACCAAACCATCAGCGGACCACCAATAATGCAAAAGATGGTTACATCAGAGCAGTGTATTGGTAAAATGTGTGTTCTGAAAACTCAAAGCTGTCTTTGTGGTGTTTTTCACATGTTGTCAACTACTCAAAAATCACTTCAGAACCTCAGATATTGGCAGCTTCAGTGGAATTTAATAGATTGCCGATGACATTTTTCTTTCTGAAATTAATTGACAGTAGTCTTGATGAAAGAACTGAGAAACCCACAATGTTGACTTCACATGCCTGGCTATCATTAGATTGGAGCTATTTTGTCTTTACATTCTTGTGCATTGTGTACTTATGTAGAAAAGTAACATAACATTTCTTGA
>CABFOQ010051732.1:0-14715 GCA_900660455.1 Gephyroberyx darwinii
GATCAGTGGAGTTATTCAGGTGAATGTTAAAATCACCCATGATGAGAATATTATCAGCTCGGGTCACTAAATCCGAAATGAAATTGGAGAACTCTTCTAAGAAGAGCGAATAGGGCCCGGGTGGGCGATAAATTACTGCCAAGTAAAATGACAGGAGATTCATAGCTGTAGGGCGCAGAAGAAGGACTTCAAAGGATGTAAATTTGTTGTTAGTGTTGGGATTAAGATTAAGGATAGGGTTAAATATCAGGGCAATACCCCCACCTTTTTTTGTCTCCCAGGTAACCTGAGAACTAAGAAAATTTGGAGGAGAGGCTTCAATTAGAGGGAGAGAATCGTTTGGCTTTAGCCAGGTTTCACAGAGACCCATCATGTCTAGATTATGTTCAATAATCAGATCATTGATCAGCAGCGCTTTTGTTGACAATGATCTTATATTGATGAAGCCAACAATGAGGCGTTCATTACTGCCAGAATTTTTGCCAATGTTAAAGGCAGTATGCGTGGGTCTAACTTCAATTAAGTTGCTGTAATTTATTGTGGGTCGGTAAGAAGTTTTAGGGGGGGCGCGGTGGGAGAAAGAAACAGTCTTAATTGGAAGGACTGTACTGTAATTTACAGGTTGAGAGATGCTGCTGCCAGAGGATGAAATAAATGCAGATTGGTATAACTCGACAGTAGATATCGGAGGAAAATGGCGAGGGGGGGCCACGGTCTCAGTCTGATCTACTGTAAACTCTAACCTGGCAGACTCCACTCCATGCAGGTTCTCTAATTGCCTGCAACCCAGCGAGATCTGGGGACATGTGTCACGTCTCTCTTAGACATCTGTCTATGTTTCTAGATAATAAAGCAGCGCCTACCCCATTAGGGTGGAGGCCGTCAGCTTTCAGCAAGCAGGGTTTGCCCCAGAAGGAGGGCGTGTTATCTAAAAAAGACTAATCCCTTTTCTTCACAAAACCTAGCCAGTCAGTGGTTGAGGGAGACTAATCTGCTGTAATTATTATCATTACCCCTTGTGAAAGGACAATTAACTGATGCCGACACATCTTCCTAAAGGTCACAGGTCCTGGCCTTGGTGACCTCCGAGAGAGAGAGAGAGAGAGAGAGAGAGAGAGAGATCGATCTACGGTCTTTAAATGAAGTTTTACGGTTTTGTAATGTGTAGGTATGTATATCTTATAAAAGACATGTTTATGTTGAAATAAATATATACAAGTAGTATGTCTCTCATTGTACTGGTTTGCCCTCTTATGGACATAATACGCAAAAATAGATATTCGAATGTGGTTTTTTTTTTAGAAGGAATAATCGAACGTCATTTTTGGCCAATTTTAAGTGACAGCCCTACTGCTTGCACAGAGGACGTCAGTTGAGTAGGAGGTCCTTCAATGTAGCCCAGGACACGTCCGAATGTGGTTATCTGAGCGATCAGATCTCAATGGGTCCTCAATGCATTCACACCTGTACTTACAGGTGTTGACTTGTGATTGGATCACCCAAGACGCATGTTAATGCCAGGTATAAACATATGGAGGACCAGAACTGACTTAATCATTATAAATAAATAAATAAATAAATAGATTAAATCTGGTATAAATGTATATTTTCATATTATTTTTTGTCCTATTTATTTATTTTCTCATTAATTTATTTCTGTTTATATTTATTTCCCTATTAATTTATTGTGTCATTAACTTTTTTCTCTTTTTATTTTTTTCTGTATAAATACATTTCCATATCTCTTCTTTTCCCTATTTATTTCTGTATTTCCCTGTCCCTATGATAATGAGGGGGCAGTCCTTCAGAGCTGGTCATGATTTACACTTTCAACAATTCATAAACCACTCTATTGTTATTACATGTGTGCTGGGTGCCAAATTGAAGTTGTTATAGATTATTTCTGGCTAAATTGTGTACCTTTCAACTTCTTTTGTAGTGTTCCTACTGTCAATAGATTTTCACAGCACAGAAGTCGTATTTCCTAGATTTTAAAATCAAATTTTCATAGCGGGCTATGTAACTCTATTACTTTTGTAGCCTTGGTTCTGGAGCATTTCGATTCTAAGACTCTTAAATATATTTGGTTGTTTGTTGGCTTTTATTTTGAAGTATTCCCGGAAAAAGGTTTTGCTCCTTAACTCTTAACTGGTGTAAAACTGCATTTCTTGTTCGAGATTAAACCCCGTTTTATTACACTTAATTGTATGCTGCACTTGGATCCAAGCTGACGGAAGAATAATAAAAACTACACAATAAACAAGGGTGACACTTGATGAGAGAGTTTAATGTTTAAACCGTGTATGGGCAGCACCAAACACTGAATTGGTACACAATTTAGCCAGAAATAATCTATAACAACTTCGATTTGGCACCCAGTGTCAAGGTATTGGATACAATTCATAAGTGACATTTGTATTAACCAATCAGAGGCTAGGCTGGCCTAGTATATAAGAGTGTGTCAGGAGACCAGAGGGGGCTTCTTGAGAGTACTGTGTTAATCACCTTGCATAAATAAAATAAAGTAAGCAAACGTGTTCATATAACCTTTGTGTGTATTATCGGTTTATATGACGTGGTGTCAGAAGTGTGCGAGTAGGAAACAACATGCCCAAGTTTAATCCACCCGAAAACTTCAACTTCGAGCGACCAGCAGATTGGCCAACATGGCGACAGCGATTCACTCGCTACAGAACAGCCGCGAAGTTATGTGACGAAGACGGTGATGTACAAGTTAGCACATTGATTTATGCCATGGGAAATGAGGCAGAAAATATTTTCAAGTTGCTCACGTTTGAAGATGATGATGATGAAAATGATTACCACACCGTGCTAGCAAAATTTGATGAATACTTTGTGCTGAAGAAGAACGTCATTCATGAGAGAGCATGCTTCTACCAGCAAGCCCAGAAACCTGGTGAGAAGGCCGAGACATTCATAAGAGCTCTATATGAACTAAGTGAGAACTGTGATTTCCAAGAGCGGAAAAATGAGCACATCCAAGACAGGCTTGTCGTGGGGATTCGCGACAAGGAGCTCTCGAGAAAATTGCAGCTGATGACCAAAACGGAGTTAACCCTGGAGACGACAGTGCAGATGGTGCGGCAAGCAGAGGACGTCACACAACAGATAGCCCATCAGGAGTGTGCAAGAGGTGTCTCATAGGAGGTCGGATTGGAGGAGTACGGGAACAGGACGGCCAACGAGGGAGAGAAACATTAGGTGGGAAAACACACAAGACAGCGACAGATGCGGGAAATGCGGTAAAGCACAGCACCGGGAGTCAGCCAGGTGCCCAGCAGCAGAATCAGAGTGCAGAAAATGCAAAAGGAGGGGTCACTGGGAGATTATGTGCCACTCTAGGTCAGTAAGCGAGGTTATGGCTAGGGAGGAGAGTGAGGACAAATTTTACTTAGGAGCAGTGAGTAACCGGGGTGAGGGAAGTGCAGGAAAGTGGACTATTACACTAGACATAGGACGCACGCCAGTTCAATTCAAAATAGACACTGGGGCCGATGCTACGATTATGAACGTATAGACTTTTAATGCACTGAAGCCCATGAGACAACTGATTGAATCCTACACACCGCTAAATAGCCCTGGAGGTTCTTTGGACTGCATGGGACAGTTCGAAGCAAGCACCGTATATAAAAGAAAAAAACACATGTTCACAGTGTATGTGGTGCGTGGAGCCACCATTAGCAACCTGTTGAGTAGGGATACAGCTACGGAGATGGGACTTGTTAAAAGAGTGGAACAAATTAGTGTGGAGAACAGCACCTTAAAGACTGGGGCTGTGGAAATACACCTTAAAAATGGAGCGGAACCGTATGCGAAAAATAGGGCCCATAGAGTACCACTCTTGCCAAAAGTTAAAGCCGGGCTCCAACAAATGGAAGAACACGGAGTGATCGAGAGAGTGATGCAGCCTACCGACTGGTGCGCCCCGATGGTGTCCGTGATGAAAGCCACAGGGAAAGTTAGGGTGTGTGTTGGGCTAAACAAACTTAGCGACAACATAAAAAGAGAAAGGTACATGCCACCTACCACAGAGGAGACTTTGGCCAAGCTCGCAGGGGCCACAGTCTTCTTCACGTCCCTTGACGCTGAGAGCGGGTTTTGGCAAATCCCTCTCCACAAGGAAAGCAGCCTCCTCACCACATTCATGACACCTTTTGGGTGTTACTGTTTCAAATGGCTTCCCTTTGGAATTAGTATGGTGGCGGAGGTATTCCAGCACAAGATGGACGAACTGTTGGGCAGGCTAGAGGGAGTAGCCGTCTACATGGATGACGTCATTATCTATGGAAAAGACATGGCTAGTCATGATGCCAACCTGCAGCACGCACTGGACAGAATAGACCAGGCGGGCCTGAAGTTAAACAACGATAAATGTGTGTTCAGGCAGAGCAAGCTGCGCTTCCTGGGCCACATTGTGGACGCACAAGGTGTCAGGGCCGACCCAGAAAAAGGGCGTGCCATCAACGACTTACAGCAGCCTACCAACGTGCACAAACTAAAGCGAGTACTTGGGATGATTAACTACATGGGAAAATACATCCCGGAGCTGTCTACAGTGGGTGGGCCGCTGTATGACCTGCTGAAAGGAAAATTGGAGTGGACATGGGACCAGCCACAGCAACAGGCCTTCAGTAAACTGAAGCAAGCACTCGTATCATCACCCCTCTTGGCGCACTATGACGCCGGGATGAAGATGGCTGTGTCCGCGGACGCGAGCAGCTATGGCATCGGTGGAGTATTGCTTCAATTACACAAGAATGGCTGGAAACCCGTTGCATACTGTTTCCGTAGACTTACGGATGCTGAAACCAGGTATGCACAAATTGAAAAGGAATGTTTAGCGGGGGTATGGACTTGTGAACATTTCCAAAAGTACCTGGTGGGTTTAGATGGATTTAAGCTCATAACGGACCACAAGCCCCTTGTCCCTTTCATTAATAGTAAAGACTTGGATGCGGTACCAATAAGGTGCCAGCGACTTTTGATGAGACTTTTATGGTTCAGTGCGAAAGCGGAATATGCGCCGGGGAAGACATTAGTCATAGCTAATGCTCTATCATGCAGTCCACTGAACAACACGGACAGTACAATGGTGACAGATGTCGCCTGGCACGTCAACGCAGTCATCCAGAGCTTGCCAGTGTCTGAACACAAGCTGGATGTGATCAGGGAGGCCACAAAGAGCGATGGACAACTACAGATAGTAGAGCGGCTGATAAAGGAGGGTTGGCCAGAACATGCTAAAAGCATCCCAGCCAGTGTAACAGACTTATTCTATGAAAGACGCGCTGTCAGTGAGCGAGGGGCTGGTTACACTGGGTAATCGGATAGTTATTCCACCATCTATGAGACAGGACATACTGGGACATATTCAGGATGGACATCAAGGCTTATCTAAGTGCAGAGAGCGAGTGAAAACATCTGTTTGGTGGCTTAACATATCAGCTGATATTAAACGTGTAGTAGAGATATGCAAGTTTTGTTTGGAAAACAGAAAAACGCAATGGAAGGAGCCACTACACCCAACGCCACTTCCAGACAGACCTTCGCAGCGTATAGGCACGGACATATGTGAGTACAAGGGACAAAGCTATTTAGTCATATCTGACTATTTTTAACGTTATCTGGAAATATTGCACCTGCCTACGACAACGGAGCAAGTTATAAAGAAAAAGTGAAAGCTAGGTTTGGGATCCCAACCCAAGTGGTCAGCGATAATGGCCCACAGTATGCCAGTGAGGCCTGGAAGGACTTTAGTGTACAGTATGATTTTAATCATATTACATCGAGCCCCAAAATCCACAGGGGAATGGACATGCAGAGCGCGTGGTCCAGATGGTGAAGTGCATCCTTCAGCAAGATGACCAGTTACTAGCGCTCATGAGCTACCGACCTACACCCGCCACATCTACAGGTGTAAGCCCAGCAGAGCTACTGATGGGAAGGAGGATCCGCACTACACTGCCGACTTTGGATCGAAACCTCAACCCGAAATGGCCAAACAGGGTGCGTATTAAGCAATGGACCTGTTTCTCAACCTGGATTAACTGTTACGCGGTAGGGTGAGTAAGCCTGTGGAAAACTGAATCTGTAACACAAGTTGTAACAACTAATGACTCTGAAAGCCCAAGAGAAAAGTGACTAATTGAACTGATTTTGTTTGTTATGGATATGGTTTCGTTCAAGTGCATATAATTGTGAAGAAATGTTACACAGCCCAGAGATGTATAAGTGTTGAGGTACTTGGATAAATTGTTAACACATTCAAGTAATGTATAAAGAAAGAGAGCAGTGTTTGGTACGTTTACATCTAGTTGTATAACCTACGTTAAAATGGTCAGATGATAATCTATGTAGAGGGGAAGTTATTTTAAAAGGGGAAGTGTCAAGGTATTGGATACAATTGATAAGTGACATTTGTATTAACCAATCAGAGGCTAGGCTTGGCCTAGTATATAAGAGTGCATCAGGAGACCAGAGGAGGCTTCTTGAGAGTACCGTGTTAATCACCTTGCATCCTTAAAATAAAGTAAACAAACGTGTTCATATAACCTTTGTGTGTATTATTGGTTTATATTACACCCAGCACACATGTAATAACAATACAGATTAAATAGAGTGGTTATTAACAGGGCCTGAGTGATGTTAATAGAGTGCGTTGACCCAGGTGCATTCCAAAGGCAAATACGTTGTTTGAAAGTTGCTTTTATTCGTCAAAAAACCCGCTGGTTGTTGAGCGCCGAACGACTGAAATGTGTGTTTGGACTCAAAACACCAAACAGTATGCCATACAGTAACCTCAAGCACAGTAATAAAGCACACTAATAAAGAAGTAAGTACGAGAACATAAGTGTGCTTTGCTGAAGCAAACACACTAATAAATAAGTATGTACAAGACAGAAGTGTGATTTGCTAAAACAAGCACACTAATAAAGAAGTAAGTATGAGAACATAAGTGTGCTTTGCTGGAGCAAACACACTAATAAATAAGTATGTACAAGACAGAAGTGTGATTAGCTGAAGCAAGCACACTAATTAATTTGGATTTTCAACTCCCAACTGGCTCACAAGCAAGTAATGTTGAGTTTCCATTGACATCCACAGGCTTAATATTTTGCCAGAGCACTATCACTGAAGAATGTAATTGAGTAATTTCAGAGTCTTGTTCTGGTGGATCGATCAGTTGGCCAATACCAGTATATTTTTGGAATGAATTTTGTGCTGATATTGAATATCTTTAAATTGGACCAATTTAAATTCAGGTTTAAAAAAATCCAAGTATTTGGTGTTTCCCCCAGAATTGTATGCTTACCAGGGTGGAAAAGCCTCTGAAACACTAAAACTCTCCATCTCCACTGTTAATATATAATATATATGCATAATGTGGAATCCAATCAAAATATCTCATTAGAATCAATTCAGGTTAAGGTTTCCCATAGAAAACCAGTGTAGTATTGATCAATTATACAATAAATATGTAATCAATCAAACTGCATCATATCAGAAGTGAACCACACTTAGACATATCACAGAGCAAACACACCCATGCTCTCATTCACACCCATGGGCAATTTAGATTCCCCAATTCACATTTCAGTATATTCTTAGAACCTGCAAATCCACTGTCCTTTCTAGAGTTAAATCAACCAGTGTCCATTTTCACTGCAAATACCAATGATTCTGATAAATATGCGTGTAGATGTCAGATGTCAGACCAGTTAGCTCACAGCTCAGGGTCCTGCCGATGGGAACTAGGATCCTGCCTACATGTCCTGTTCTCCTGGTCTACCTGCTCCTGTCCACTGACGCTGGTCATGTCTGTCTGTGTGAGTGTGTGTATGGGTGTGTGTGGGTTTGTCTCCTATCTGTTCCAGGCTGCAGCTCGGCAGAGTTGGCGTCTGCGTGGTCACTAGTCCTACGATGACACCGACTGAGCTGCCGTGTGCTGTGATGCCCCACATCAGATCAGGATGTCCACCATAATAAACTTTCATGAACTCTGTATATGCTGCTTGCCCAAAGGTTTTTGGGAGTTTTTCCTTGTCCTCTGTGAGGGTCTAAGGTTGGGGGATGTTGTGTATTAACCATTTATTGTTTTCACATGTTGGGCACTGTGAAGCCCTTAGAGACTGTAACGGTGATTAAGGGCTATACAAATAAATTTGATTTGATTTGATTTGATTTGGCAAGGATAATGGCTTCACTGTAGTCCAAAGCTTGTGATAATACCAAGCCTATGTCTTTCTGGAAAGCCTGAAGGACATCTCTTCCCTGCTTGTGTGCTTGGAGCTCAGGTAATTCTGCCAGACGTTTGTCCTTCAGTCTCTTCTTAACATCTGGTGTCTCCACACTCAGCTGTCCAAGACGTTGCCTGTATAGGTTCACCATGTCTGCTAGTTGGAAGACAATAGGATCAGTTCGGATGCTGCAGCTTCTTTTTCACATAGGAAGCATTCTGAAGCTTGGCCTTCATGGCTCAGGGCTGGAAGAAAGGCTTTGAGTGCCCCATATACAGCGCAGAGCTCCAGCACGTTTATGTGGTCCAACTTCTGCTGCTGGGGGGGCAACGAACAGGTGGCGGTTCCCTTGGCACCTGAAACGGCGGCCGTGCAGGAGCACGTTGGTCACTTCGTGCTGGATAACGCTGGCCCCTTGCTGCACCCAGGCGAGCAGGTGGCTGAGCGCGGCTGGGATCTGACACCGGGGAGGGTCTCTGCCTCTGAACTGGCATAGGCCCTCTATGTAATCTAGCAAACTAGCTAAACATCTTGCCCGGGACCACCGGGAGAGAGCGGAGGGTCCGACGACATGGGGGAGACTGGGCCAGCCAGACCTGGCGTCTTGCCAGGGTCACTGTCGACATCAACCTACCAAGCTCCCCATGAAGGCAAAGGCCTGCAGAAATGCATCGCTGAGGGTCTGAGCTGAGGAGTGCTGCAGGGTCTGCGACAAGGCCAGTATGAGGTGTTAAAGCGAATTCCCAATGCGGCCCATACGGGCAGCTATATCATAGCTCCTTATGAGGAGGTCATGCGGCACTGCAGCCGGGGACAGTGAGCATCGGGTCTGAGAGCTTCGTCTGGGGAGACTATGAGGGAGGCAATAGATGGCTCTACCGGGGGGCTTCCGATTCAACCCATAGCTACCTGCATCCTGCATAGCGGCCAAAGCCCTACAGTCACTATTGTGATGGGCGAGGGACCTTGGATCTGGCCAGCACCTCTGGAGCTCCTCAATGTAAGGCTTTGAGGGGGGCACAGTGAAGGCTGAGGGCTGGGTAACCTGCCTGAAGAATGCGCTTGTCTGCGCAGTGGCCACAGGGGCTTTGTCCAGCCCCAACTGTACATATGGCGGGCTTTATTGTGACACAGCCAGCCTCCGCCTCATTAACAGAACCCCCTTTGGTCCCTTGGGAGAAAACGTTAGAGGTATGGAAGGTTGCATCCTCCTCCTCTCCCTCCTCTTCATTAAACAGGCTGCAGAAAGCTGCAGTGGACAACACAACCTCCTCCCGCCCATGGGAGCTCCCAGTGGCGGTGCTAACCGCCGGGGCTGCTAGTTGTCAGCAGGAGGGCCTTAATCTGAGTGAACTCAGCTGATAGGGCGTCCATCTTAAGGGCCAGAGAGTTGACTTTCTTAGCCTTCTTAGGGGGGCCCCCAGACTCCACCCTGTGGCGTTTGGGGTTTCCTCGGTGCTGACACTACACTGGATGGAGGCAACTGACTGCTCTCCAAACTGGTGCCATCCACCTCAGCCAGTCTGGCAAGCTTTAATGCCCGCGGCATGAAACTGCAGTTCATGCATGGGTTATCAGACAACCCTTCTCTCAGGTGTTCCACGCCTAGACATGCGGGACACTGATCGTGGCCTAGTGCCGCAGGCATGTGACCCCAACATTATATAATACACTATGCCTCAGGCAACAATAAGATGGCGTAGCCAGCGAAAACACCATAGCCACTACAATGCCTCCAAATAATAACAAGCAAGCAAGAGGACTGCAGCCTGCGAAAACTGCAAAACAATATTAAGCTGTACTGAAGACCTACAGCAACCAGTATTACAAGACTTAGCCTTAACTAACATTATGCATGTGTGGCTAGCTTCTCCGAGAGCAGAGGGCTAGCTCACAGTAACGGTACGGGTGCCCAATTGTACAACCTACAGAAGTGGAAACACCTCTGGTTAATAAAACTGGGGAAACCCACACTGCCCTGTATGGCTAGCTCCGTCAATATAATCACTACAGCCTGTATGTGAGGCAGAAGCACCCCCAGTTGCCTAGTAATTAGCGGACCGGCGGCTAGCATTAGCTAGCGGACGCCAGCGCTAATTCACCAATTAGCAGTAACATTATGCCACTTGATACAATGCGTATGAAGAGTTTAGCCCTCCAAGCTGGAGAGCCACCATATATCTGGAATTGACACTCACCTGTTTGTAGAGTCACTAACCGTATTCGAAGTGGCGCGGCTACACCAACCGCTCGAGGGAGGAAAGCTGGAATAGGCTTGTTGCAGTGTCTGGCGGATGAAAACGTAGTGCCAATCCTGGGGTTGCGAGACTTCAAGCAGACCAGCCGCCAGCTAACAATTTTGACCTGCTACCGTTTAGCATACGATTGCGAGAAGATAGAAGGAACAGATTATGGGAGGGGTGGACAGGTGATTTTATACTGGGAGCCTACCCTACGTCATCCCAGGTCACAGATGACTTTGTTGGTATAATTACTCGACCTGTGCTTGCGCAAGATGGACAAGATCCAGTGCTTAAAGCACCGCCTCTGGCGGTCAGGAAGAATGAAATAGAACCTGCATACTCTCGGCCCTCCATGGCACATGATTGGACACCACTGACCTACACCATGCGTCTTAGCAGCCCAGAGCTCAGTAAGCAGATTATTTTCTTTCAATGGCTGAAATATGGTAGAAGGCAGCTTCTTAGCCTCTCCAGTTATAAATCTGGCTTCTCTGTGGTCAAAAATGTATGGTTTGATAGCAAGATTATCCTTATTGGACAATTCTACACAAAGTTGCCCCCAAAATAATATTTCCGGGCCGGAAATGGTGGCCATCTTGGAAAAGTGGCAGCCATCTTGATTTTTGCATGGCTAATGGGTTTTATCAAAAGAACAAGGACTCCCCAAGGAGTATTTGTGCCAATTTTGGTACTTCTTTCCACTTGTGAAAGATTTTCCTGCAAAAATGCAATTAGCTGCTACACTACTACCAGGACAGTCGGGTGTGCAATAGATGCCGAGTTTGGGCAAGCAGCATAAACATAGTACATAAACGTTTATATTGTGTGATGACAATCAAAATGTACAGTTCATTTTAAAAACGTGTCATGGGTTTACATGGCTGTGTTGACTGTATTGAGAGTATGGACCTTAGTTTGGAGAAATGTGTCAAATCAACTGAGACTTGACTAACGGTATTTCCTTGCTGGTGACGTCAGAATTCAGGAACTCAGGGTTTGTGGCCAAATCCCAATTTCCCAAGTAGTATTTACAACTGGAAGCTGAGGTGAACAGTATTTTAGTAGTATTTACCAGCACAAAATTGATGTGAATAGTATTTTCTAGTTGGAAAGTTGTATCCATTGTCTTTGCCCATATGATATGAATGCAGCATTACCTCCCACTTTGTCTCCTCTAGGCGTGGCAACATGTCAGCCTGCTCCTTCCTGTAGTCCAGACACCTCCTCTCCAGCTCCTCTCTCTGGGCCAGGAGGGCAGCGAGTTCCTCCTGGAGCCTCCTCTTGTCCCGGGATAGGCAACTGATTTGGGCCTGCAGGGCATTCTGGGAGCGCTGAGCATGACGTGTTACCTGTTGACATGAGGAGTAGTTAAATTCCATTCCACATTCCAATCAACCGAGGCTCACAAAAGTTTGATTTAAATCATCTCTGTGAGGAAATTGGGTTGTTTCAGCAGCAAACAGTAATGGGATTCAGCAAATAAAAATAGAATATAAATATGAATAGAATAAATGGGGGTTATTAATGCAACCAAAAATGTCAACACTAAAGCATATAATGTAAACAAATATGAATAAAAAAACATGAATACATTACTTTAAAGCATATACATAGGGTGTGCAAAATTGCTATCAATCAGTATTTTAATTTCCTCTGGTGGAATCCATTCAATCATTGTAATTTTTCATTAATTAAATGTATTTTTATATATACAGTGGGGTCCAAAGGTCCACTACGAAGAACTCTATTTATTGTTCTACTGTGAAATTAGCAGTTTCATTATGTTTTATATCGCATATTTGCTCTATTCTTATTAATTATCTATTTCTTTTCTCACTGTATCCTATCAACAGCTCCTGCAATGATCCAATCTGTATGTGATATCCCAGTTGAGCATCACAGCGTCATCATCCACCAAAATATGAATATAAATTCTGTTAATAACCATTATCAAACCCAAAAACAGTTCATCTGGCTGACCAACCCATGTTGTCAGGTTTCTCTGTCCAGTCCTATTAACAAGACATAAGAGCCTTATCTTTATGAAGCTGCAGATTCACATTTTCTAAACACTGAGGCAGAGCTCCTCACAGTACATACAACTAGCCATATAGTTGGCATACGTACAATGTTATCAAAGACATTTGATTTGTACTCAAAGCCATGCTTGTAATGCTGACTCTACACTGTAACCAATTAGTGGAAGAAGATTGCCGACATCATATATCTGCTTGTATATTTGAACCTAATTTATAGCCAGTGTCAGAAGAGAGAAATGTGTGGATTGATTCATTTGGAATGTAATTGAATTCTCATATTTCTTAGGTGTTTTTGTGGTTTAGGTCACATTTACAAACGCATCACGCCATGAGCCATTGCTATTTCTATATACATGCTATCTCTCAGTAAAATCATTCATAAATTTTGCATTATCAGTTACGCTGACGACACTCAACTCTACATACCCATTAAACCGAATGACCACTCCCAATTATTAAACTTAGAGGCGTGATTAAAAGACTGATGTCTTCAAACCCGCTCCTCAATGCTGACAAAACAGAGATGTTGGTTATTGGACCAGTTAGACATTTATTTGAAGATGCCACTATAAATTATAACTGTGATGTTCCTCTATCAAAAATCTTGGCATGAATACATTTCTATTGTTAAGACTACTGCAACATCCTTTACCAAATGATAGTATCAAAACTCTGCAGTTCATACAAAAGGCTGCTGCCAGAATCTTAACCAAAACAAGTATATTTGACCACAAATGCCTTTCTTGTACTCTACACTGGCTCCCAATTCATGACAGATGTGACTTCAAAGTGCTTCTGCTAATGTAAACATTACATTGGGTTGCACAGTTCTATCTATAGATCTCATTGCACCATATACACCACCGTTGCAAGATGCAAGCTACTTATCTTATCCTTGGAGTCAAGAAGAAAACTGCAGGTAGAAGAGCTTTTTACAAATTATCCAGATTCAATGCTTAAAACCTATTTATTTTCACTATTATTTTGCCAACATTAGCTTTGCATATTCTGGGAGTGTATTTTGTTTAGGTTCCATTTCATTATCACTATTTAATCTTAGTTTGCCCACCCTTATAACCCATTATACACCTTCTGTGTGGTCTTACCTTCCATTTTTTTCCTGAAGAGGTTTTTTCTTGTTTTCATTGGGGGTCTATGGTAGAGGGGGGTTGTTTCTCATTTGAGATTAAAATGTGGGCATGTAAAGCGCTTTGAGACTGCAACTGTGATTAAGTGCTATACAAATAAATTGGACTTGACTTTTACAGTTTTTCTCAATTGTTTACACACTAACACTGGGACTTGAGACACAATGACATTGCTAAATTGTTCAATTACAAATCAGAACAGACGGCCAAAGATGAGCTCTCCTGTTTTGGAGATGAATAGATAGAAACATCACAGAGAGAGGTAGAGGGAGAGTGAGGAGAGCAGAGGAGGAGGAAGAGAAAGAGAAAAAGCATCCATAAACATCATGCCAGGCCATACTTCCTCTGCTGCTTAGCTGCTTAGAACGTTACCTACCATGTGAACGAGATCCCGTGGCCAAACAAAAACTCAAGGATGCAGCCAATTTTTTTAATATTAGACAATAGTCCTGTTTTATATATTTAATGTAACATAGAAAAAGGTATAAGTCTAATGATAACTAAAGTTATTCATAGTAGTGTTTTTCAAAGAGCAGTCAGTGTGCAGTTGGTTTGTAGAAGGTTCTTATTCATATTATGCTTGCGTGTATCGTTCGGATACAAAATCTTCATTTTCGACACATGGTCTTGAGTGCCAAAGTTTCCTTTCACAACAGATTTGGGGAATTTTGCATTTAGTGTATCTGTTTAGTTTTGAGAAAGTGAGTTACTGTTTCACGAAACGTGTGTAAACATTTGAGAAAAACTTTCTGTGCACATAAGACCACAAATTACATATTTACAAGGCAGTCACAAAATTACCTTTCCATGTTCTTTAAAGTGTCATGTAATCCAATGTAATCATCTAATCTAACAATATCATATAAATTTCAGAGCACACTTCAGTTCGGCCATTGGCAACCTGCTGCAGACGTGAGGCGTAATTCTGTCGCAGCTCGTCCATTTGGCGTTCCCATGCTCGCTGCTTCTCCTCAAACACTTGGACAATGGCGGCCTCACTTTGATCAAGGTTACGGCGCATGCTCAG
>CABFOQ010051751.1:0-10413 GCA_900660455.1 Gephyroberyx darwinii
GGTGGCACTATCAATTGTCAAAATATCCTCTCTTCAATAAAAACTCCCCAGCCGTCTCCTGTCACTCTCCTTACCCACTCCCTACTCCGTCGTGAAGCGATTATCACAGACATAGAAAAATGAGCTAACTGTAGCCGGAACGTTGCCGTTAAAAATAAAATAAATCCACTCTGTCCTGGTTTTTTCGCGTGTTGGGAGACTGTGCAGGGATCTATGTTGCTGCCTGCATCATACAACAGAACAACTCGAGTGTTGTGATCTTACCTTAATGTTAGACATGTTGTCGTTGTAGCTTCACTGTTCGCAAAGTAATGGTGCATTCCATTGTACTTGGAAAAAACGATCTCTGATACAAAAAGGCGCAAGTCGGAAACTCGGGCAAGATCCAATTTTTGTAGTTTACATTTGTAACGTAATTCGGTTGATTTGAGCTCAACGTTACGAGATAGAAATCTTTACTAGAGTGTGGTACTAGACTACTAACGTTCACATTCAGTGATATTCGCAGATTCTCTTCATTAATGGCGCTGTGGTAGTTGATGTAGGTCCTCTTTAGTTGCTTGTAACATTCTGAGACTTGTCATACAAACATGAGTTAGCTGCAGGCGTCCATGTTTTCTCGAGCAGATGCACTGGAACACATTTAGATTGGAAGTTGCGAATACCAACTCGGAATTATCGACTTCCGAGTGCAATGGAATGCACCATAAGCAACGGCTTGCGGCGCTGCCGGGAGCTGCATTTTGAGACGAGGTAAATGGGAGTGGTTGTTCACCTGGGGGTGGGCATGCTCTGAGAGGGGTTGGATTATGCTAATAGTGCCCCTTATGACGTCTAAAGGGGCAACTTTTCAAAACGGCCTGTTTCTGGGGCCATTTTTTGAAAAAGGAAAATACAGAAAAAGGGGGGGACTTCCAGATTTCACTTTCTCTCAGCTACTAAGGTCAATGGTAACGTGGAACATGTATAAGGGCCTGGAATAAGTCGTTTTCCATAATATGTCCCCTTTAACATTACCTAAAGAGTTTTGCTAAAAAACAAAACAACTGTTAGCGTTAGCTAGGATGTTAGCTACTTGACTCTTTTCTCATGTGCTTTGCGATGAGGCAAACAATCTAGCTAGCGTACGACCTGTGAGCTGGTTATCTTGATGCGCGTTGCTCATTAAAGAATCATAACCTACCAACTTTATTCATTTCACTATAGGTAAACTTACCTGATGCAGCCATGTTCCATACTATTGCACCTCCTCACTAACGCGTGCGTGTGGCATTCCCTGTTTACCGGTGGCATCTGTGGTGTGATGAGGTTGATCCAACCTTGCAAAGTGAAGCGATATGGTTCCTTGACAAAAAAAACAAAAAAACAACAACTATTGTCCCGAGTTTTTTGTCTCGTAAATTTTCCATTGTAATGAAATCCAAGATGGCTGACTCTTCTTCGGCACTTTGCGTGCACGCTGCTTATTGCGCAGACACAAAGTGCAGAGTTCGAGGCGTTTGTCTGCCATCTTGGATTTCATTACAATGGAAAATTTGGAGTATGTCTGTCTTTAACAAAGCATAAAAGTTTATTTGTGCATAGGAGATGGAGCGCCGCCCGCCGCCCCACAAGTAGACAAGTGAAGGATTATGGACATCTGTTTAGGTAAGTGAAATTCGACATATTGGTGTCGTTATCGGGCTCGCTGACTTTCGTGCAGTAAAAAGTCAATGGAGCAGGACAGGACCCTATGGGAGAAGTAAACAGCCATATGATGAAAGACTCCCAAAGGGTCCTGTATCAGGGCTATGTGCGGGGTAGCATTCAAATCAAGTTCAAACTCTCTGAAAAGGAAAACATGACCATATCAGACAATAGGCCTACATACAGGAACACTAACGTGCATAGTGAACAGCAATAGGTCTATACAGAGTACTGAAAGTGGTCAATCACAGTAACCAACTGTACTCACTTGCACATATTGATAGCATAGCTCTTCTTTATAAGGCTACACATTTCATAAATGCAAACACAAAATAATATTACTAATAATATTACTGTGTACTATGCATCTCAGTAGTGTTCTCGAATCACTGAGCACTGTATTGATATGATACCATAATGCAACTACTATGAACCAGTAATGCAACTTGCATTACTGTAAATACTGTAGACAGTATAGAAGACTATTGAAGTGGTTACTTACCTATTTTCATTTCTAAATGCCCGGATATCAGAGGCCACAGTGAAGCGGCTCAAAATGGGCTGCACTCGCCACCCAGCTTTGGTCATGGTCAACCCATGGTTGATTACGTGATCAACCAAAGTTGCACGTATTTCATTTGAAATATTAGCTCGTCTCCCTCTTCCTTGTGCACGTGTTGCTCCATTGTTTTCCAACACAGTAGAGGTCACCTGAGGTCTCTTTTATGCTCTGACAGATAATTGAAAAGTTTAGCCAATTGAGTTTGAGCAGGTATGGCGTGAGTGAGACCAATTGGTCATTAGAGTTTGGCATTTGAAGGCCAGTGTTTTCCGTGTGAATAAACAAGGCTTGATGATGAAAATTGTGCTAAATGATGATATTTTGTCTGTAGAGTTGTGCAAAAATGTGGTTTAGAATTTGCTATTTGAGTGAAAACAAAGGAATTGTGCTTAGAGTTTTGCAGAAATAGTCTTTGTTTTTGACACATGAGCATCAAGTTTGCACCATTGTGTGCATAGTTCCAGTTTTAGTGTGTAAACAATTGAGAAAAACTGTAAGACAGAACTTTTTCAATATTTCTGAGATGACAAAAAAGCAAGACTGAACAAGCTTTTTTGTATGTTGCTCAAAGTTCTTGGAGCCAGGCTTAATATGTTGATTTAGTGGAACAAGGGCAGGACGAATCAGGCTAATGCACTCTCAGGGCCTATAACAAGGACTTCAGTTTTGTCCAAATTGTAGACATTTTTTGGACATCCAGTCCTTGACATCTGTTCAACAACTATGCAGAGAGGCCAACTTATTTAGTTCACTCGGCTTGACTGAGAGGTACAACTGGGTATCATCTGCATAACATTGAAAGGAGATGCCATGCTGCCTAATTAAATGACCCAAAGGGAGCAAACACAGGGAGATTGGTCCAAGAATCAAGCCTTGTGGCACACCACATGTGATCAAAGAGGAGAGAGGAGGAGTAGCCATCAATGGACACAAGGAATTTCCTATCAGTCAGGTATGATGAGAACCAATCTAGAGCAGTTCCTCAAATACCAACCCACTGTCTCAATCTATTGATGATAGCATCATCAATAGATTGGTTAGCATGAACTACCATTCAATATAACATATGCTAAAATGGAGCTTAGCATGGAGCACCAGAGCCAATGATCTACTAGTGTCACGTGGATGATTTTTGTGTCTATGTTAAGCTCGCCAATGGGCCAATCTCCCCAAATGTTGCTGTATTCCTTGCAGTGTATTTGAGAAGTGGCAGCTTTGTCATACTGTTATACTGACAGGCAACATCATCCAAAGCAGTTGAGTGGTATGTTGGATCTGAAGTCAACCTCAGACATTTACACAGTTGTCAAACTTTTTTAGTTTAAATTTTACAGTATATTCAGCTTTTTAGGCTTATTTCTTGACACTGCAAGAGCACAGTACTCTGTAGTTCTCTTTTTGATCAGCAGAGGGTGTTTGTATCTACACAGGGCTTTGGAGGAATCTCACATGTGGTTTCAGCTTCCCTGCCTCCAACAGTGTGAGCACGTGCAGAGAGCTCCAACACACAGCCAAACATCCTGCAACAAAAGGGGGAAAAAAATGACCTGCAAGGAGACCAACAAGACACACAGAGAGAGAGAGAGAGAGAGAGAGAGAGAGAGAGAGAGAGAGAGATTTAAAATAATTACAATGCAGCTCCAGCGTGGTAGAATTTTGTATGTTTACACTACATCAAACATGTTCTCTGTCTGCCTTTCAACATCATTAAAGCTGTGTGTGTGTGTGTGTGTGTGTGTGTGTGTGTGTGTCGCTGTGGGATGACTGGACAGGAACTTCTCACCATGGTAACTGTATGAGGGGAACATCAGGTTCTTGCAGGAATCAGAGTTGTGCACACACACACACACACACACACAGTTTCTGTAAACATGCCTCATATCCTCTATTCTGTGGTGGAAACATGCAAATCATCTACAATTATACTTCAGGGAGTATGGGAGCCACTTTGCATAGCTCACTCTGTGTGGTTCCTCCAAATCAGCATTTCCATTGAACTCCAGCAAAATGGTTTTTAGTCGGTATAAAATAAAAGCAGAAAAAACTTTAATGAAGAGTGTTTGCAACAGCAAATAGTAATAGGATAGAACAGGAAAAATGGAATCTAAACATATAAAATGGAATATAAACAAGAATATAGCAAACTGGGGTTATATACATGACAATTTCAATGTGTTAGTGGAATGTATCAAGTATGGGGAAAATGTATGGATTACAGCATCACTAGGATGTGCAAAATAACAGCAAATAAGAAAGAAGAAATTAGTTACATTAGAACATCAGTTCAGGCCCTGGACGATGAATCGGTTCATTTAGACTACACTGTACTGATGTACTGTAGGACTGAGTTAATCCTACAGCTGAAATTCCAATGAGATGGATTGTTACGGAATATGCCAGAAGCTGCATATTGAGCTTGGCGAAGGATGATGTAAAAAAAAAAAAAAAAAACCTGGTGGTTTTGATGGGTCATAAACTTTTATACAGGTTTCACATATAGATAAAGGCTATGCAATCAAATGTTAAAATGTTTGAATTACTTTCATTTACCTTTCCCAATACTTCCACTTTTTTAAATTTAGGGTTATTTAATATGTTTTAATATACATAAGGAATAGATAGTTAGAATCTATAGTTGAGTCTGAACCTGTCATGTATATATTTTGACCAGAATTCTACATTTCATATATACAGCCAAAGAACAGATTTCAAATGAGTGTCACAATGCTTTAGCTCTGTTATTCTACATAATGGTAAATGAGAAGTGGGGAGTACCGGGCCAGTATGTATGTCAGAGTAGGAAATGGGTCCTAACTGCCCAAAAATTCTGTGTGTGACAAACATTTGGTCCTACTTTTTGGAGTACAATCAGATTTCGCAACTTTATGTTTTTTGGCCTATAGGGAAAATGCTGCTATGCAACTACGATAATTTGAGTCCCTCACAGCCAAACATCTGTAGATTCAGAAGCCATTACAGCCATTACAGCCATTGATTGTACACGGATTCATTCATTTCCCCACCATTCTGAAGCAGTCAAATAAGCCTAAATTATGATAGCCTTGTCATAGTCACACTCCGATCAACGCTAGAACAAATGAATATGAGGGCAAATACACAATTTATCTTGCTAAACACTTGCTAAAGCTACAATATGCAACTTTTCTCCTTGACTTAGGAAGTGTATTGTTTGTTCTACCCTCCTACCCTTCAGTTGATTAAGTTCTCACCCCAACACTTGTCACTTATCTTAATGAGCTGCCTACTTTGAAACGACATGTAGCCTGAGGTAACTGTTATCCATAAAGCCACTACATGCATTGAAGGAACAGACAGCACACGCAGCCAATCTGCAGTTAAAAAAACAATGCTGATCCTAAGTAATGTCCACCCTACCTCCTCCTCAATGGCCTGACAACGGGCCTCAGGGATTCGGTAGGGCCACTGGTGCACCACTTCTCCAGATATCGCGCTGGATTATGTTGGTCTGGCCAGGGGTCAAGGAGAACACATCTTTATTTTGGTCCAAAAGCTCTTTAGCCTGCTGTTGCTGGGTGGAGGAAAGCTGCTCACCTATGGCGATGGCTGCTTGGGCTTCCACGTCATCAGGGTGAGTGGCCCATGCCAGGACCAGGGGAATTGGCTCAATCCAGCAGTGGGGGGAGGGCTGCTGCTCCCAGGCCTCCTTGGCAATGTCCAGGAGCCCTCTGAGGCATCGTACATACAGGAGCTCAAAGGGAGACATGACAGAGCAGAAGCATTTTGACCCACTTTTTGGAAAAACATTGTCAATATTAAAGATTTTCAATGTGTTGTACACCATTACAACAACCCAGTGACTCAATGAACCTCCTTTACTTTAGGCCCTTTTCGACTGCGAGAACTTTCCCCCGGTACTAGGGACTTTTCGCGGTACTCAGCGTGTTTCGATCGCTGGGACCAGGGTCTAAATAAAGTACTGGGGAAGTTTTAATCCCCCAAAACGTCCCTGCTCGGGGGGGGGTAGTACTTTTTCAAAGTACCGGTACTTTGGGGTGGGCGTTGCAGCACTGAACAGTTCTGATTGGTCGAGTACCAGCGTGTCACAGGTCGGCATTCTCTGGCGCAGCGGCCCCAAAAGACTGGGCTACTGCGTTGTTAGACGCTATGGTGGAAGACACGGAAATGGACGACCAGTCGGTTGAAGGTAAGTCACATACAGCCCACACAATGCTTGTTAAATGCTATAACGTGAACTGATGTCATGTGAACTGATGCCAAAAGTGAACGTTAGCTACATGCTCACGACAACCGCTAATGGTGTAGAATTGTGGTGTTCGTAAGGCAAGGGTTGGCTAAATCCATCGTACAAAATGATATCGTGTTAATGTCGTTGCAGTGAGACAAAACCTAACAGTTTTTTTTTTTAACATGTTTTTCAGATGAAACGGGCGTGCACACTGAACTGCAGGCTGCAGAGACTAGTGTTTACTCCTGCAGCAGCAGCCTGTCTGTTCTTGGTCAGCTTGCCCAGTCACTGAGCCAAAGAAAAAGCTACACTGCCCCACCACTAGACTAAAGACTGTTAACTTTTATTTATGCCTTTGTATTTTGCACACTTGTATTTTGCACATTTATATTTTGATTAATAGTTGTGGAACCAAATGTGTGTGTATAGTGGCTGTTCTTGTACATCTGAAAACAATGAGAAAATTGCTGAATTGCAGATGATGTGTTTAACAAGTTAAAAGAATAGTTGTATTAGCAGCTGTGACAATTTTTATTGATAAAAATAAATGGTACATGGGTCACAGACAAAAACAATGTACAACAGGTGTATACAGAATGGAAAAAAGGCTATCAGGCTGGTTTAATGCAGTGGCACCCCATTCTTCTCTGTACTCATCACCATTCATTTCACACAGGTTATGCAGAACACAACATGCTGGAAAGTTGGAACCACGGTTTCCCACCAGTCCGTTGCTCTATTGTGTACCCAAATGGATGACGTGTCAGTCTCAGTCATCTCACGGTCAATCTCCGCAATAATCTCCGCTCATAAAATCCGTTATTACTTTAAGTCTAGCATTTCGAGCATTTTGAATCCTTTGCTTCTACTGCTCGTCTCTTTTCCAGCGCTGACTCAATAGGGGTTATGCAACAAACTTCCGTATTCTGTAAAACAGGTGGCATTGCTAACATAACGTGCTAACGTTGGCAGATACATACCCTCGTAGTTGAATATGTATGAGGAAGTGTATAGCTTAAACCCCTTATCCATTTTGGTGGCAGGAGTTTTAGGTGTCAACCTGCATATGCGATGGACATCGGTTATGCTCATCTTTGGTAGCTGATATCCGAAGGCATCTTGAGTAAAACAGCGCCATTCAACGTAGCTCGTACAGAAGACCTGACCCGGAAGCGATGCAACCTGTTTTACAGAATACAGAAGTTTGTTGCGCATAAACCCTATTACCCCATTTGCAAAACAGTAAATCACGATCAACAGCAGACTGCTTCAATCTCCTACATGCTTACAGTGTAGCACAAACAAGCTTCTTCTTCTTCTTGTTAGGGTCGCGTTATATGGCATCATCGTTGTATAGTCTTCTGCATAACCGCCACCTACTGGACTGGAGTGGAGTTTTTCATACAGTCAACGGGCCTAATCTTCGCGGGTCTTTGGACGGCGGTCGAAACGGAGACAACAAAGGGCTGACGGTACTTTTAGTCCCACAAAAGTAGTACCGGGGACTAAAAGTACCGGGTACTTTGTGTCGAAAACTGCCTTTTGTGTAATTTCCATTTGACCAGGAGGGATGTGGATGGGGCAAGATGACTAAGACTCAGCTGAAAGGATGAGGAATTTTAATGCTTTTTGTATGCTTTTGAACAGCTCATTTGACAAATTAATTTATAAGCATGACGGATCATAAAGTGGCAATTTCTTCCTGGGAACACATTAAAGTCATGGCCCTTCCCATCACCATCGTCATGGAGAATTGTGGCTAGGACACCACATTGTTTTCACTGTGCCCACAAAGCAGATTGAGCAACCCTAGAAAGCTTTTCTATTTGATTTGTTTTATACGGTGACCATCATGACTACCCAAGTGAAATATGAGCAGGCCTCGCCACATTTCTGCACCGGGTCTATTTCAGATGTTTGATGTCTTCCTTATGAATTTGCTCACTCTTTCCACTGAATTCAGAATGACATGGAATATCAATAAAGTGGAAACTCGATGGACCTGTTTTCAGACATGCCACTCTATATGCAGAATATCATTGGTATACAGACCTGCTTGTTGGCCTGCTGTCTCTACCCAACATTTGACTCCACGTGGCTGTAACAGACAAGATTTACAACATGCCCTAATTTTTTTGATGTGCTTTTTAAAGCTCCAATTTTCCTGCTGTAGCCTTAGGCCTGTGAAATGGTGTGAAGAACATGTTGAACTTTTTGGACAGGAACGCACAGTAACAAATCCTAGTTATTACTGTTATTGGTGTAGGAAACTGAGCAACAATTAATTGGCCGATGTAAGCACATTGACAAGGAGTAGTATTGCCTTCTGGATAACTTTTTTTTTACATATGTGACTAGTGAGTGATTGAATATGAGCAAAAGCTGAGGTCCAGATTCACAGATTTTGTTGCGAGGGGAACATGCACAGTTTTTGTCTTATTCATTAAGACATTTTTATAAACCAAGTTGTGGTGCAAACAAGCCCTCGAAAAGATCACAGTGCAAGCAAATAGCCTCCTTCATTACCAATTGCAGATGCAAATTGCTTCAGCTATAAGACTAATTTGCATAATCTTACAGAGGGAAAAGTGCATTCAGTCAGTCTAGTTTCTCCTTTCAGGCTGCTCAAGACTGGAATGCTGTGCACATAGGGAGATCGACATCTACCACTCATTCTCTAGGGAGGTAAAGACATGGCTCATTGATAGTCAGAATTGCGAGCATTGGGTTAGTTAGAACTTGATGTCTTGTTCTGTATAGTCTCTGTGTGCTTTATTATGTCATGTAATTGAGTCATATCTTACAGCAGGCATGGCTAAACTACGGCCCGTGGGCCAACTGCACAAGTTCTCCTGCAACATGGAGGGAGACACAGCGCCGGTCCACACTGCCGTCATTTTCCGATCATTAAAAATGCATAAAAAACAGAAAATCAAGTTTTGAACTTTGTTTTATGTGTACTTCAAGTTGTCATCGATTGTCATCGATTCCGGAACCGGAAAATGTGGGTCGTACGTTGACATTTTCATAGTTTTTCTGGGTTTCATTTTCTTCCCGCCGTACTAAAAATTGCTGCACTGCCAAAGCATCCCTAGTTTTACAACCTTATGGAAGCCGGCAGGAAATGCTGTGAAACAGATTCAGAAACGCCATGTATCATGGAAAGTGACGATGACATTGTGAGTTTGGGTTTTTTGATTGAAATCACTTGTTTTTTTGATAAAACAAGCCACAAAATCAAATTTATTACATAGCGGGACCTACCTAGTTGTCACTGCCAGAGAGGGACACTGTTTCCCGGGAGCAAGTGCATCAAAGAGTGCGTCGGGAGGACTGACCAGTTTATGCAGTTTTCGCCGTATAAGTTTGATGACTTTTGGTGTCTGATCTTATTAGACTTCTTTATGGGTCTGTGTGAAGTATGGTGTTTTCTCTTGTATTTTGAAAGCCCAGTGTTAGCTAAGATAAGCGGGACGTTTTGTTGTCATACTGTCAAAGTTGACACAGAAGAGAGAAATGTTGTCGATCATATACTAGTGATCTCAACCTGTCTCTTCAGGTTGAGATCACTAGAGATCACTCTTCTTTTAGATAGATAGATAATATTTATATACAAGTAAAAATAAATAGTATTGATTATAAGATATGATTAGTTGACTTTTGAAATCATACATTTTGTAAACTGGTTTTACAGTATGTGATAACTTTCACCGTTATGCCAATGAAGTAATAAAGTTTCTTTGTACCATCTGAAGAAAGTTGATGTGTGTGTGTGTATGTGAGTGGGGCAGAGTTATGCATCAGGTAATTTTTGAGTCATATTGTACAAATTGAGAAGTGCTTGTGACATCTCACATGTGGCTTTGACTTACAACTGAACATTTAGCCCACTTTGTACTAGAAAATATCGAGATATATATTGTGTATCGCCATTCAG
>CABFOQ010051753.1:0-11026 GCA_900660455.1 Gephyroberyx darwinii
GGATAATCCCGATAGGATACGGTCCTGGGCTAGGGAAAGGGGGGAGTGTGTGTGTATATGTGCATATCCCTAGCTAGCAGTACAGACCCCCCTCAATACCCCCTCAGACACAGTAAAATCCCATAAATACAGCCACACAGTGCTATACTACGCTGCTCTTATTCCACACAGTATTATACTACGAGACAATGTAAAAATGGACTTTGCCACGAAACCTCGACAGCCAACTTCTACCAGCCGTACCAGAGCCTTCCACCCTCGCTGTTCTGCCTCCGCTGCCATCACCGCATATCTCGCTTTCTTTTGCTCGTTTGTCTCGTCAACTTGGTATTCCCAGGGGACCATGAGCTCGATAAAGTAAACTAACTTAAGCGCCTCAGACCACGGCAGCATGTCCGGCCTTAGGCCAGTGCTAACTATTTCCGCCAGTACAGTTAACTGCTCAAACAAGTCTACCTTTATATCCTTTATATTTATATTTATATCACGTACAAAGCCAATCTGTTAAACTTCCTTACTAACAGCTAAAGAATTCACTTCTAGCTGTTTTTTCTCAACTGCAACTGCCAAACATTTCAACACCTGATTGTGACGCCAAGTGCATCGCCCTTGGGAGAGACTTGCGACACTGCCTTAGTGCATCTTACTACCTCCTCCTGACGATGTACTTCTTCTTCTTCTACTGTACAACTACCAGCTTTCTTCTTTCTACTGCTGTCGCTTTACTCCACACAGGTTTCCCTGCACACAGACCTAAACCCCGACGCCCATGCTGCACCTGGCTTATAATGTCCCTATGTCTAAGTGCTACCTGTGCTTGCTGCACTGCCTCTTTTGGGTTCCATTTCCTCCCTGTTTTAACTGTGGGCGCTACGCTCCTAACCATGGGGTCCTCTGACTGGGTCAGAGTCATTTCCAATCCAACCTTAGCACACTTGTACTCCTCTGTCAGGCTATATATATCGGTAGCTCTAACATGCCTTTCTCGTATAAAGCCACGCTGGTTAGACAGCGATTTTCTAATAAATGATTTCATCATCCTTTCTATTTTTTCTACCTTAGATATGGGAACCTCATACACTGTCAGCGGCCACATCAGCCGAGGCAACAATCCAAACTGCAGACACCACAATTCTAACTTTCCTGGGAGCCCTGACTTGTCTATACCTGAAATGCCTCGAATCATTTCCTGCCTCAACTCCTGAAATTGACCCTTATCACTGAGGCTTGCATCATACCATCTTCCTAAGCTTTTGACCAGTTTCTCTATCACTGTTGGCACCACTTCATCATCTATGAAAAACTTCTTAAAAAAGAAACAGGTTCATTAATGAACTTTAATCGTCACATACACATACATGCAGTGAAATTTGTCTTCTGCACACCCCTGCCAACCTGCCGCCCAACCTGCCGAAGGTAGTAGACAATGTCTTGTCTACTACCTACCTGCCGAAGGTAGTAGACAATGTCTTGTCTACTACCTTCCCTTTAACAATAGAAATACTCCTAGACTTACTTGGCTTCACTTTCATCCTAGCCCACTGTATATTATGTTGGGCCAGGCCATGAGGTTGAACAAAGAAACTTGAGTCAACATGTGGCTGCGGCCTAACAGGAAAATCAAAAGCCTAAACTCTAGCCCACCCGCTGGGCTGGGGTCTTAAACAAAGGGAAAAGAGCAGCAAATTCCAACAGGCCCTGAAGTTCACACTTAGGTGTGAACTGACTGGACCCCACCTCCGGTCTCTCATTGGACGAGACTCGGGCTATCCCCAGGATGTCCTCATGACATCACTGTGTCACGGTTCAGTGACTGACACAGCCACTGGGGGCTGTTGTTCCTTTGGTCCTCCCTCTTTCACCAATCTAGCACCAGGTGCTGTTCATCCCGGTGATTAGACTGCACCCTTTATAAATCAGCCTCTCCCTGCGCTCAGCGCTTCAGTGTCAGTCTTTCTCACGCTCGGCTGGTATCGGTGCGCTCGCTCTTTCGCGCTCTTTCGAGATAGTCTATCAGAACCTTTTTGCTGTGAGTCCTTCTTGGGCCAGTTCCACTTGAGGCTGACTTGGGGTCACGGCCATCATCTCTGATCTTTTCTTCTTTCTGTCTCTTTCCTTTTGGGGAAGTTGTCGCCCGTCTGGGGTAGTTTTCTGTTAGTCCTTTGGGGGATTATCGCCTGTGGTGGGTTGATTTCTGTTCTTTTATATTCCTTGTAGGGGCACCTCGGAATTCCTTTAGTTCTTCCTTATCTCCTTCATTTCCCCTCCCCATAGTCTGTTTACACAGATTTAGTGGCTGTTCGCTTTTAGAATAGCTTTTAGAAACCCGGTGGTCTGTGGTTGGCTTTGCAACTTTGCCCCCCATCACACACTGAGGATATAAATTCCAGAGCTACCTTTCCGTAGGCTCCTTTCTTGCGACTCCGGTTGCTAACAAGGTGTAACCGGTGCGGGTAGCAAACCTGCAGAAGTGGACTGGAAGAGAATACAGCTACGGACACTCCTTCCCTCCAAGAAGACGACGTAGGGATACGTGTCTTCAACCAATTCGACTCCTGGCTGACATCCTTCGCTGCCTATGAGGACAGCCAGCTGACCGTTGCTCCGTACAAGGAGAAATAGCCGTTCCGCCAATCCGCCTGGGAGGACCCATCGGATCGATAAGACAGACTGAAACACACATCCATCATTCGAGAGTGATTTCCAAGTAAAAGGCTTTGGTTCTGGGCAGATACTAGAATAGATGTGTTTAAATAAGCTTGACTGATCACAAGCTATAATTGGGCTTATTGGGAATTGGTCCATATTATGCTGTGTGTAACTATTGTTATGTTTGCTGCTTAATCTGAATGTATGAACGTGAAGCTGATTGTATTCAACTGCATGCCGCTGAGCTTGCATCTGTGTTTAGTCACCGTAGAGAGCCAACATACTGCATTTTACCAGTTCAAAGACCAGTAACCCGGTAAACCACTCGCAAGTCGTACCCCGAGTTTCTTTATGGTAAAAGGCTATTGTTGTGCCTCTAGACGGCGAGTAGGCTCTCTGGGTTTACCCCGAGTGCTCTCCTTTATTCTCTCTCTCTTTTACTAACCACCATATACATATCCGCACCCACACGTTATTACACGTTCATTAGATGGTGCCCTCTCTCTCTCTCTCTCTCTCTCTCTCTCTTTCTTGTGCATATGTGTTGTAATAACGGTTGGTTGTGAGGGCCTGTGTATGAATTCACCCTTCACTGTTCACTCATCAATGCACAGTGGTATTTGAACACTGTCATTTGGTGGTGAACAGCCATTTTGAGACTGTATTAAAGGTTCACTTATTGGTCCCTGATTTCAGGGTGGTGCCCCGTTAATATTGACTCCCGTCAATATTTTTTAAGAATATTAATCGTTTCACGGTTATTAATTATTAATTAATAATAACCAAACCTGCTCCTATCAAAGCCCAACAATTACTAGTTAGCTTATCCAGTAGCCTGCTAGTACATGGAGCTGTCATAGTCGTCATATTGTCGATGTAAGCCCTAAATGGTGGGAAGCGCAGTCCTCCCTGCAGCCTTTCCCCACGCAATACCCATTTTGAAGCTCTAATAATGACCTCCATTGCCATATCTTCAGATGCTGCCAAGCTGTAGTGTACTCTGCTGTGGTAAAACAGAGTTGAATGTTTAAGAAGTAAGCTTTAACTAACCTCTTTATACTATCCAGCACTCTAAAGAAATCAAAAGCCTCCCACAACAGACTATGTGGTACTGACACAAAAGCGTTCGCCAGATCCAAAAATATTACATGCAGGTCTCTTTTCTCACGCCTAGCTGACTGGATTTGGTTCCAAATCATGCTGGTGTGCTGATTTGGCACAGAGAAGCCTGGGATTCCAGCCTTTTGCAATAAAGTGTCAATTAGCCTATTCTTTTCTAAGTGACTAGACAGCCTCTGTGCCACAACACTAAAGAAAACCTTCCTTTCAACATTAAGTAGGCTGATAGACCTAAACTGACTTATCTGACTGAAAAAGTATACATGTAAAGTGAGGGCTGCAGTTAGATTTCCACTCCATAGAATGTTTTCCACTTGAGCAGTCTCCTGACGATACTCAGCCATTGATCAAGTGATGAGTATTGGTGTGCCAGTCTGGAACGGTTTAACCTTGAAGCCCAGATCCATAAGTTTGTACACAAGGATAGTACACATTATAAGATGTGTCTCGATGCCAATCACTGACAAAATCTAGTGTACATTTCAAGCAATTTATTCAGACAAATTTTAATTTATCTTAGCCTTGCCTGTTTCGTGAACCACTATTTGCTTATATGAAGAACATATACTCCTCATTATTATAGTTGCAATTGGTCACACTAATCAAATAACTAATTAATGCGATGGGCAACCTTGGAGAGTCCTAATAAAAATGCTAATATACTTATTTTAAATGAATTAGCTAAAGTAGTTAAAAGCAGAGAAATGCTAAAGTGGTGAAATATAGGCGTATGTACACACACACGTCACAATGTGCAACCTTGTTAAGTGTAATGTTACAGGCGATGTGTATGATATCTCAAGGTCCGATGAAAAAATGTATGATTATATGTGATAAGTCAAGGTTTTATGAAAATAGCTTTATGTGTAGCATCCAAACTAACCACAATTTACACAGGACAGTTTGACAAACCAAACTTGTTCTTATTTCAGCAATGATCAGCCACAACACTGCTCTCTACAATCAGTCCTCTACTGTTGGTTGCTGCTTCACAATGCTTCACAATGTTGCTCTGTACAATAGGGCTGTCAACAAATATTCTAAATTCGAATATATAATCGAATTGTAAAAAAAAACAGACATTCGATTGTGAAAATTAATATTCAGAGATAGAGTGAGAGAGTGATTTGCAGTCTGAACAATCTAAAAAGCCCCAAGAGAGAGATTTTTTATTTTATTTTTAAAACTCCTTTATTTTTCAATAAATAACAACAGTCTCAGCATGACATTGGTTCCAGATTAGACAGATAAAATTATCTCATATAAACACAGAGTTGAAGCCCAGCTGTCCCTCAGCAACAGTGCAGAGAGCTTCAGTGAAACACCACTGAAACAGAAACCCATCAACATCATTCATGAATGAATAAAAACCAAAGTCCACTCTGACTCTGGCTTTCACGAAAGCCTTGAACATTGACAGCAGATCTTCACCTGAACTGTTTTCTATTTGTTTTTTTTTGCTTTTGTAAATTGACAGTTTGGCCTGTACCACAACAAAATTCAACAGCTGCCATTTTCTTGCATTTTCTCTTTTGTAGCCAGCGCCAAAGATAAAAGCAGTTTCACTCCAGGTCTCATTACAGTTTAAAAACACAGTTTTCAGGGTTTCAAACAGAACCTCAAGTCTCTTACATTCTAAGAAACAGTGAAAGATAGTCTCTGGTTCTTGACAGAAAGGACTTTTAATGGACACTGTGGGATTTATTTTGGAGACGAAGCTGTTGACAGCCAGCGCCCCCTGCAGGATCCTCCACTGCATATTGACTGACCTCTTGTTTAGGTGGTTTATACAACAGCCTCCATACTGGCTTACAGTCCTCCTGCACCTTCAGCCTCTCCCTCCACACAGTGTCCGTTCTCCCATTCAGCTTTCTCTTGTTTAAAGCATGAACACAGTACTTGTACAGTTCTTTCCCATTTAACATGTATAGGTCTGTAGGTGCAGCGGTTCTGTAGACCAGCAATGGTCGCGACAGCCCAGTTTGGTCTATTTGAAGACCCAGTTCAGGAAAAGGATCTCCTTCATCAGGAGTCTGTCCCAGTAAAATAGTCCTGTAGCATTTCCTGTTCCTCGCTGCTCAGCCTTTTAGTCCACGTGTTTAAATTGTCTCTGGTGTGACGACTTGACCTCAGACCCAGTAGAGAAGGCACTGCCTCCGTGTTGTGAAGTCCTGGGCCCGCGGCATCCACGATGTGCTTCAGCTTCACTGTCCCAACTGAACACAAACGTTGGGTGAGACCAGGTCTGCCGTCGCCCTGAGCATCCAGCCAGGCCCTGTGTACTAGAGGCTCCTCCAGGAGCCAAAACAGTGAAGCTGCAGGTTCTAGTCTATACCAGTTAAAATGAGTCCATGCTCTAAAAAGACCCTGATAAAAAGGAGTCAAGTCACACGATCTCATAAAATTGCAGTTTGTTAAAAACAAGGATGCGTCTGATTGTCCCCAAGATAAACCCCCAGGTACTTTAGTCCTCCCCTCCTCCAGCTTAACCCTCCTGGCAGCTGAAGGAGACCTGCAGACCACCTCCCAACTGCCAAGGCCTCGCTCTTTGCCCAGTTCATTTTTGCAGCTGAGAGTTTGCCAAAAGCTTCCACAATGTTTCCTAACCTTGACACATCTTCCTGGTTCTTCTCAAAAACAATGATATAATCTACATATGCAGATGCGATAAAATGTGTATTAAAACCAGGTAAAACCAGACCATGAATAAAAGAACGAGCATTGCGCAACATTGGCTCAATGGAAAGTGCATAGAGCATAGCGGACATCGAGCAGCCTTGTCTTATGCCCCGCGTCGCCTTGAAAGGTTTACACAAACCACCATTCATTTTTAGTACACTCTCAATGTCTTCGTACAGAACCTTCATCTTGGCAATGAAACCAGGGCTGAGGCCGAACCTTTGCAATACCTTCCAAAGGTAGCGGTGCTCAACCCGGTCAAACGCCTTTTCCTGGTCCAAAGAAACCAGACCAGCATCAAAACCCAAAGAACCAGAGACTTACAAAAGATCCCGAATCAGTGACACATTGTCAACGATGGACCTGCCGGGCACACAGTAGGTCTGGGATTGGTGGATGACCTGGCCCATCACCTTCTTTAGTCTATTTGCCAGGACTTTAGACAGCAGTTTATAGTCTGTACATAGTAGAGAGACCGGCCGCCAGTTCTTTACGTCCTGGAGGTCACCTCTCTTTGGCAACAGAGCCAGCACTGCTCTCCTGCAGCTCTGGGGCAGAGATGAGTCATTGAAGCTCTCAGTGAAGACTTCCATGACATCTTCTCCCAGTTCAGTCCAGAAAGCCTTGTAGAACTTGGGTGAGAGTCCATTGATCTCAGGGGCATTCCCCCCCTGCATGCTCTGCAGCACCGCGTGCACTTCCTCTGTAGTCAGAGGACCCTCCAGTTCTTTGTTGGTCTCCTCCGAGACTCTGGGCAGCCCACTGCAGAAGGAGTCGAAGGCCTCCTCGTCCTCAGTATACTCACTGTCAAACAGGTGAGCGTAGAAGTCCACAGCTCTCTGCCGGATCTCACTGGCTTCAGTCATCAGTTGTCCTGTGGCCGAGCGCAGAGCATGGATAGACCTGCTCTGCCCATTCTTCTTCTCCAGGCTGAAAAAGAACTTAGACTGTGAATCCATCGGGGCAGCGCTCTGAAAGCGGGACCGGACCAGCGCCCCCTGTGCTTTAGAGCCCAGCAGGTCTGCCAGCACGTTTTTTTTGGACTTGAGGTCTTCAATGCAGCCTCGATTTCCCGTGGACTCTGCAGAACTCTGCAGCTCCACTATTTCGATCGCTAGATCTCTCATAGATTTGGCGATGTGATGAGACACATTGAGAATGTACTGTTGACAAAGCTGCTTGACCTCCAAGTTTCTCTAAAATGTGCATCTAGTAGCAAAGCCGTGTTAAAGTGCCAATATGCAGACTTGTGCTTAACATTTGCAATAAAAACATTACACGACACCATGGAGTGGTCTGAAAACCCCACAGGCAGCATTCTGCACCCTTTAAAAATACTAAAATGGTGCTTAAAACAATAAAACCTGTCTAACCTGGCCATAGAGAAGAGATTCTCTTTGCTCTGGACCCAAGTTTATCGTGTATTTCTCTCCATATGTCGGTTAACCTGTGAGCCTCCACCAGCTGCTTCATGACTCGTTTTGAAGCAGCATGAGGTTCAATATGGTTCCTGCCCAGCTGATCGTTCTCTGTGCAGTTAAAATCTCCCCCTAAAAATAAAAACTCTTCAGGCCCACACTGATTTAAAACCACACTGAGTTCATCTAAAAACTGAATTCTGGCAGGTCCTGTGTTGGGAGCATACACATTTATAAAAACAATAATGAAGAGCTCATACTTGGCCCATCACTCTACCCTCCACTATTTCCTCCACCACATAAGACTCTGGCAGGAAGTTATTAGAGAAGTGGAGCACCCCTCCTCCACTGGTTCTGCTTAGATGGCTTAAGACCACCTCCCCATCCCATTCCCTCTTCCAGTCAGTCTCATTTAAAGTGTCGCTGTGCGTTTCTTAGACCAACATCACATTGATGCTCTTCATTTTTACTAGCTCAAACAGATTCGCTCTCTTCCTCACATCTCTGGCTCCGTTTATATTGAGTGTGGAGACTCTGAAATCGCTCATGATTTCTGATATGAGGAGTAAAAACCAGGATAAAACACACAGTAGGCAGACTGCCTTACACTGTCTCTGAGTCCTCCTCATTACATAACTCTTGTTTGAGTTTCAGTACTATTTTTTTGAGTCTGTAGACTTCCTGGTCTGTGTACCCTCCCTTTCCTGGGCTGTGCATCTGTGTTCTAACTGAAGTTAAAAACATTTGTTTGTCTGGAAAGTATTCTTCGACTTTGACCTTTTTCATATTCTTAGTCATTTGCAGGAAATTTTAAATGGGTTGCACCTCATACATGTTCCCCTGCTGTGATTCAGTAGACAACTGTGAGTTGGTGTGAGGCTGGCTGTCTTCAGCACAATCCTCCTCCTCCTCCATGCTGGACTCGGACTCTGACACTTCCTTCTGCTGCCTCCCCTTGCTCCTGCTTGCTCCTCCCTTCTTGGACTGAGAGCCACTATCAACGTTTTTCTGCTTTCTCTTAAGAACAGGGACTCTAAAGATGCTCTCCTCCACCACCAGGTCTTCATCACTGCCCCCCACTGCTGCACTGTCTGCAGTGTTCGCCTCAGTCGGCTCTTCTTCTGCTTTTTCACTGTTACTTGTCTTGTTTTCTGTCTGTCAACTGCTTCACTCTGTTTCTGTTTTCCAGTTTCAGTTTCATTCTGACCTTCCTGTGTCTCCTTTTCCCCTTCACCATCCTGTCCTGTCTGTCCCTGTGCATCTCCCCTGGCCTCCTCCCGCTGCGTCTTCTCAGCGGCGGAGATCACCGCTGTGCCATTCATCCGCGACGCAGACTTAATACTACGGTGACCAACAATTTCTCCCACTGCCAGACTGCACTCCTCCCCCGAGCAGTGGACATCAGCCGAGATGTTAAAACCATGTTTCCTGCTGAGTTTGGTAAACTCCATGCTGGCGTGCAGCACGCCGACCAGTGCTTAGCACGCTCACTCCCAACTTCCGCTCAGAGAGAGAGAGAGAGAGAGAGAGAGAGAGAGAGAGAGAGAGAGAGAGAGAGAGAGAGAGAGAGAGAGAGAGAGAGATATCTACGGTCTTTAAATTAAGTTTTACGGTATAGGACATTATTTTATTAATTTATTTTATAATGTGTAGGTATGTTGATCTTTTAAAAGACATGTTTATGTTGAAATAAATAGCTATATACAAGTAGTTATGTCTCTCGTATTGGTTTGCCCTCTTATGGACATAATGCACAAAAATAGATAATCGAATGGTTCGAACCTGCGTGTTTTTTTAGAAGGAATAATCGAACGTCATTTTACTGTACAACAAGTCTTCTACTGATGGTTACTAAACAGCTTCACAATGCTGCTCCATGTAACTACTGATGGTTACTGAACAGCTCCACAGTGCTGCTCCATATAACTATTGCTGGTTACTGAATAGCCTTACAATGCTGCTCCATACAACTACTGAAGGTTACTGAACAGCTTCAGGGTGCTGCTCCATATAACTACTGCTGGTTACTGAACAGCCTCACAATGCTGCTCCATACAACTACTGATGATTACTGAACAGCTTCATCACACTGTGCTGTACAACCAGTCTTCCAGTGTTAGTGACTGAACAGCTTCAGTGCAGCAACCCAGTGCAGCAACCCAGGGTCCGGCCCGGACAGCTCAGTCATTAGAGGGTTATGGGTTCGATCCCCACTTAGTCAGTTTGTATGTCACTTTGGATAAAAGCCTCTGCTAAATGACTGTAATGTAATTTAAAGGGATAACAGAGCTTTACTTATTCACATCTTCATCACTTTTATTCCCAGCTCATGGGGCACTTAAACGGATCAGCTTCCACTAATAAAGTTGCTTTTTTAGCTTGTAGGCTACTGCAAATTACATATATTTAGTGAACACATGGTTGGTTAATTTCAAGCTGACTGTAAATAGGTTAATACACACAGACACATACACACACTGCACAAACACAGGCATGCATGCACATAAACCTGGATATGACTCATTAATTCACTTTAATCCTATTCCTGGAACAGAGCATTCTTCAATAAACCTGGTATTCAGACTTTATGAATGTAAAGCAACAGAATATTTCACATCAGGTCATCAATAGTGGAGATGAGCTTGCAGCTGAGGAGAGTGAGAAAAAATAAAAATGCTTTTTTTTCTCCAGTATTCTCAATAGACGTGTCAGGTCATCAGTATCGAGATGAGCTTGCAGCTGAGGACAGTGAGAAAGAATATAAAAATGCCTTTTTTCACTATTCTTTCATCATTATGATAGAAGATCTGTCTATCTCCTGGGAGGTAAACAGCGCTCCTTTGTTTGAAATATTTTGTACCCAGGGAGAAAAAGGGGAAACAAAAAAAAAGGTTTGTGTGAGTAATGTATACAACAGAGTCGATTTAACCTGAGTCAATGTGATGGAGCGATGAATAGACCCGGGGCGAAATGACATCTTCTCCCAGTTCAGTCCAGAAAGCCTTGTAGAACTTGGGTGGGAGTCCATTGATCCCAGGGGCATTCCCCCCCTACATGCTCTGCAGCGCCGCGTGCACTTCCTCTGCAGTCAGAGGACCCTCCAGTTCTTTGTTGGTCTCCTCCGAGACTCTGGGCAGCCCACTGCAGAAGGAGTCGAAGGC
>CABFOQ010051753.1:15309-35405 GCA_900660455.1 Gephyroberyx darwinii
AGCCTGCCAATGGCTGCACAGCAGATCGGCGTGGCGTTGAGACTGCCACCGGCCCGCTAGCCTCACCATTTCTGATAGGCTGAATTTGGCGGCTGTCAGAATGTGACTCGGGTATATTTCTGGCAGCCAACACGTATTGATGCCATTTTATATGAGAGTAAAATGTAAATTTAGTTGCGTCAGGGCCTTGTTGCATCGCCCTCCACTTAACTCACTTAGCCAGCCGAGTGAGGCAGGGAGTGATCGGCAGTAATCCCCTAGGGGGGCTAAGAACAGAACTTCATCAGCATCGGCATAAACGGCAACAGAGCAACGCAGTGTGCAGAGCAGCAGCAGCAGAGAATGAGCAGTGGGATTGATGGTTTAAATAGACCACGCAATTGCAGTGGGTATGCATACGCTCAGCTGACAAGTCAGCTGACTGTGCTGTAATGCCTCCTCGAGTGTGGCTGCCAGAAATAACTCTGCTATGCTATGCAAAGCTTCGTACCAATTATGTAAAATATGGGCTCAGACTAAACAAAATCTGTCATGGTAAAACATCATACCATATGTTTGTACACAGCAAAGCACTTGTGATTGCAGACAACGGGAAGACAAAACTATATGGGGTTACCATTTCTGATCGGCCGAATTTGGTGGCTGTCAGAATATGTGACAATATATTGACAGCAGCCTATGCTGTTGACTACCACTGATTCATTGAAATAATTATTCAAAAGCCTCAACTGCACGGCAGGGTTTCGAGAGAGGCTTAAGGCAGTAATGTTGTTAACTGGTGGATTTTGTACATGGACAAGGATGAGACTTTGGAAGCACAAAGGACTAGGGGAATTTATTAGATTAGATTAGATTAGATTAGGTTGAAACCTTAATGAGCTACATGGGGAAACTGAGTCATCTCAGTGGCTGAGTGTAGGATATCGATAGAAATAAGACAAAGACTACTGAATATAATAAAACAAGTAATTACAACAGCTGAACAATTAAATACAAATAAAAAATATTTTAGCAAATAAAAAAAATAAAAATGCAGTTTCTTCACTGATTGAACCTGATTCCCAGGTCGAAGGGGATGTGCAAGTGCATGTGCATCTCTTGCTATTCACATAGTATCATATTATAATGAGCCATGAGAAAAATATCAAAACTAGTAAAAAAAATAACCCAAGAGATCTACAAGCCTCCACTGCTGCATCTGATGTCATTGTCATTGTCATTGTCATCTTCCGTCAACAATTAGAACACTGAAAAGAAATGGCATCCATGCAAGAGTAGCCAGGAAGTACCTCTACTGTCTAAAAAGAACAAAGCAGTCTTCAGTTTGTTTGAGACACCTGGACAAACCTGAGGATTTCTGGAAGTCTGTTCTCTGGACAGATGAGGTCAAAATTAAACTGTTTGGTCGCCATCAAAAATTGGTGACAATCCAAAATTTCCCACTACCAAAAAACCTTCTCCCCTCCCTCCCTTCTCGCTGTTTTTCTTCCTCTGGACCTGGACGACTCAACATCAATAAGGGAACCATGAATTCTGAGAGAAACCAGAGAATTCATGAACAGAACGTCAGGCCATCAGTCTGAGAGCTAAAGCTGGGCTGAAAGTGGCTGTTCAACAAGATGATGATCCTCAGCATTCAAGCACATCTACAAATCTACAAAATCTAAACAAAGTTTTGTTTTGTTTTTTTTCTCACATATTTATATCAAAATCCAGTTATTTTTTCTTCCTGGTGTACATAAAAATTACAACCAATAATACCATGACAGATTTTTGAACAATCCCACCCTCCTCCCCTCCCCTCATATGCAACTTCACAACCCTCAAAGTGACATGAGTGGCAACATGGTACAGCGGTGCATTTTTGGGTATTCAAAACTCACTCAAAACCCTGGTTCCTTTTCCTAAAACACCACAGCTGTGATGGAATTGACTCATTTTGGAGAATCCAGTGACAGATTGAGATTATGAGCCAAGTATTTTACAGTGGGCTGCTTCACCAACTGCACCAAGTATGCAACGGGCTTCACTGCCTTTGTTTGTTATGGTACAACCCACCCAATTTTGAACAGTCCCCCTCCATGTTATCAAACTGTGGAACCATCTAAATGCCATTTTCTTGTGACTTTAAAACATCTGATTTGCACAATAGCTAATGCTACATAACTCATAGCTAGTATTAGTAGTGGTGAGTTGCTGATGTTAACATAAATATCATTTGCTTTGCTAAATTAGCTTGCTGACAGGTTAGTTAATTAAAAAAGTTTGTTCAGGCTAACTGAACACCACAACAGGTGTGAGTGTAGATCCATTCAGGTATCTTTTCCATGCCCAGTTGTTTTATTTTTAATATATACAGATGCTAGGATATTTGTTATGCAAAGAATGAAAAGGTGTCAAATATTTTGCATGACTAGTTCTGTCCTTGAGCAAAGCACTGAATCCTTACCAGCTCATGGTGCCGCAGGGAGCAAGCGAAAAACCTTGTCATGTGAATGATGATATTCCACTCCAGCTGTACAACCACACTAAAAAAAGAGGTGGGAGGAGAGGGAGAGTGGCTAATAGGGATGTACGCTATACTGCAGCCTCCTCTCTGCCCACTCATTAATTCATATGGGTTTTGAAGGCCAGTATTTTGGACTTAAGTTGCCAGTACCTGTTTTATGTATTTTGTGATATTGAAAGTCTGAATTGGCAAAAATTTCCCCATTTGACCAGATAGATACAAAGTCAGAAATAAAATGCATCCCAGCCTCTGGGGGTGGCCGGGCGGTGGGGGGACAGGGAGTGCCTGGTTGGGGAATCCTGGAGAAATGTCAAGCTAAGCATAGATCAATGGAGACATGGCAGAGCTGTCAGGAAGCATTAATGCTACACGCCTGATGTTTTAGTAATGAGGACATGCTGTACACAGCGGTAAATATGCGGGGATGCAAACGACTGCCAGTGAGGCACGGAGGATCAACCAGAGAATCAGAATGACAGAGGGAATCAGAAATGGAGGTGGAAACAAACAGATGAAAAGAAAAAAACCCGACTAGCAAGTCAAACAGTCACAGAGAAGCAAACAACAATGGCCTACAAAGACTTTCTCCTTCGGAACACAAGTGAAATTTAGGAGATGGTGAAACATTTTATGTAATAAGTTGTATTATTATTGTTATTATGTTAGCAGTGGTAGTAGTAGTAGTGGTAGTAGTAGTGGCAGTTTTAGTTGTAGGAGCAGCAGCAGCAGTAGTAGTGGTAGTAGTAGTAGCAGTACGAATAGCAATAGTAGCAGTAATAATAACAATAATAGTAATAATAAAAATACTTTATTCATATAGCACTTTTCTAAAAGTGCCTGATAAGGAACAAACAAAGTGTGACAAATTAATTAGAAGCACTTTGTTAATAGCAAGTCTATAAAAGTGTGTTGAGAAGTGATTTAAAACACCAATCAAAAACAACTTTTAAGTTAGGCTACCTAGTTTATTTTGGATGAAGATAGTGGACCTGGGGGATCCCCCAAAAAACAATTTCTGATTAACTGTCATTAAGGGCTCTATTTTTGTCAGTCAAAGGCTGATGATTTTGTAATTTTGTGAATGGGAGCGTGCAGCACACCTGAAGCACAGTTGTAAACAGGGTTCGATTACGAGGAATACAGTAGGTCAGCCTGGCTTCAAGTATGACCAATCAAATCACTTCTTTTCTTTCCCTTTAAAAAGTAGTGTGTTCTCCACCATGGCAGTTGACAGTTCTATGTTGAATGACAATCATTAACACCTCAACCACATGTATATAGTCAGAGAGATTTATGTCAAGTCAAATTGGTCAGCATATCATCCACAGAAAGGCTTTGTAAGCAATTTAGTAGGATGTGTTCATGGGTGCATCGCTTGGTAAAGCCACAAAAACAGCATGTGTGTGCTCTTAACGTGGTCTGAGGGCGACGCAACTGCAAATTCCTGTAATCCTTGACACCAAAATTGCACTGCACCGCTTCTTGGCTGTTACTTGCACACTCTACCGTGCCTCTCTTTCTTAGGCGCAGTCCAGTTCATGAGTCACCAAATCAGGCGAGATAACAACTTGACAAAAATGCCACTTTGCAGGCACTAGGTTTAACAGTAAAAAGAGACATTATGTTTATGGATAATGTGAACAAGAGGGAGCGTGTACAAGGAAATTAAGATGGGACCTAAAATTGAATCCTGCGAAACCCCACGGGCAAAGTGTGTTGAGATGATGATGAATTACCTACCTGACAGAGATGGATCAGTAAAGCATCTGTAATACCCACCCAGTACCTCAGACGGCCAATTAAAGTTGCATGATCAACTGTATCAAAGGCTTAGGTCTAAAAGAATTAGAACAGCACAATCACTTGCATCTGATGCTAGTAGGTCATGTTGTCATTCATCAGCTGAATTTAAAAAACTTTCTACAAAACTTTTGAGAGACTTGACAATTTTGAGATAGGCCTATTGAGGATCACAGGAATCAGGGCTGGATTTCTGCAGGAGTGGTTGGACTTTTGCAGACGGAAAGGTGCCTGTAGCCAGTGAACTATTGACGATAGGCAGAATGCAACGCAATGAAATCTAACAATGCCAAAAAACTCTTCAGGCATAGACATGCTCCCCACCACCGACGAGATCAGAGAAGAAGAATTGCGCAGTGGCTTCCCTGACTACTTCCTGATAATGTAACATTCAATCTCACCTAGGACTTGTAGTTTGTTGGCCCTTCATTTTCATTGTGCTTTTCTGCACTTCTTCTCCTTAAGGCTTTGGGTGTGATCATTGAGCCATGGTGGGGGATTTTGGGGTTTGAATGTTTTATTATAGGAGGAAAGTTCAGAATGGCCAAGTGGACGGATTCAAAAAGAGTGACTTGTTCTTCTTTGCCCATGTGCAGTGATAATGATAATATGGGATTTAGGCAGACACAGCAGCTGTGTTAAGGAAGCAAGAGTGCACAGGGGGACAAAGGTTGTGAGGTCAAAAACAATAGCCTGGGGCGTCCTGATGGCTCAGTGGTCTAAGGCACATACCACGTGCTGCACGCCAGAAGTGAGAGGTCTTGGACACGAGAGTTACCAGAGAGCAGAAGACAACTTATACAAGCGACATAATTTAATTTGAAAATATAAATAGGTTTTGGTTCAGTTTTAAGTGCTTGGGAGAGAGCCAGAGGTGCGTGGGTGATTCCCCCGGCAGCAGCAGGCTGTCAGGGGGGCCTGGCCTTGTCGGCGTATCTGTGTGTGCGGAGGCAGAGGAGAGGATTGGGGGGATGGACGGGCAAGTAGTGAGCGAGGTGGCGAGGAAAACGGGGTGCGGGTGGATGGACAGATGCCAGGTGGACGAAATGCGAACCAGGAGAAGGAGAAGTATGGGAAAGAGCTGACGGTAGAAGTGGAGGTGGAAGGAAGGAGTAACAATGATGGAAGTGCTAAAGGAGGTGAAGAAAGAGTGTGGAGAGGTGGTGGGATGCAGAGTGAAGGGAGAAAGAAAGTTCGAAGTTACGATGAAGGACGAGGAGGGGAAGAAAAAGTTGATGGACGGAGTAAGGGTAAAAGGAGGGATGGTGCATGCCAGAGACATTGTGAGCAATGAGATGGTGGTGTCCTTCATCAACCTGCCGGTCTACATAACGGATGCTGAAATACTGGCGAAGCTCGAGGTATGGGGAGTGAGAGCGGTATCGGCCATTAAGAGACGCATGTGGCCGGGGACGGAGATCGCGGACGGGACACGTTTTTGAAAAGTCCGTTTTAATGAGCAGGTCAAGTCACTGCCCTACTATACTAAGTTTGAGACTCTGGGAGGGGCTGAATATGTCAAGGTGATTCATGACAGACAGGTAAGAGTCTGCAGACTATGTATAAGGCCCGGGCATATCTTCCAGGAGTGCCCGGAATTTAAGTGCTTCAGGTGCCACCTGACAGGACACTAGGAGAGAGTGTGAGGAGCGGAGGGAGCCGGAGAGAGGGGAGGAGGACAGCGGAGGAGAGGATGATGACGAGAGGGAAGATGGCGAACGGATGGAGGAGCTGGGCGAAGAGGGTGAGGACAGCATGGAGGAGGAGGAGGAGGACGGGGCTGATGAGGACGGGATCGAGGAACCGGACGGGGTCGAGGAGGAGAAAGGAGATGACAGTAGCGAGGAGACAGATGGAAGGGCAAAGGAAGTGGTGGTGGGAGCGGCGGTGAAGGGGCGGAGGTCAGCAATACCAGAGCTGGTGGGGAAAAGAGGAGATGGTGGAGCCAGGGAGGAAAGATGGAGGAGCAGAGAGGAAAGGAGGAAAGAGGAGAGTGAGGAGAACGAGAAGATGGAAGGACTAGGGAAGGCAACAAGGCTGAATGTAAAAAGGAAGGCGGAGAGGGACAAAGCGAGGGAGGAAAGGATTAAAGGCTGGTATGTGACTGTTTATAAATGCTTGTTTCAAATATTTGTTTGCTTTGGTTTGCTCTCATGACCACTGTCACTTCGATAAATATAAATGGGCTAAGAGATAGGGGGAGGATGAAGGAACTATTATATACATATAGGAGCGATGTGATTTGTATACAAGAAACCAATTGGGATGAGGATAAGGTGAGGGAGATGAAGGAGCTGTGGGCGGGGGATGTATACTATAATAATGGGGCTAGAAATGCAAGGGGGGTAGCAATAATGATAAGAAAGGATAGGCTGGAGGATATCAAGGAGGTATATAAGGATAGGACAGGGAGGTTGCTAGTGATAGAGTTTAGATATGAAAAGATAGAGTTTAGATTAATTAACATATACGTGCCAAATGCAGAAATAGAGAAGAGGGGTATGATAGAGGAGCTAAATGGGTTAGTAGAGGGGAGGTGTATTATATAATATATTCTATTATTTTTATTTATAAAATAAACAGTGATGTGAGTCCTATGTGTGATGTCTGCAGCAGTGGTCATGAGAGCTTTTCGCATTATTTTCTGGATTGTTTGGTTGATTTCTTTGAGTTTTTAAAAAAACTGTTAAGGGACAACTGGAGCGTGGAGGGAGGGTGGAGGGAGTTGTTTTTGTTCGGTGTGTTTGAGAAAAGCAAAACAGTGAATTTTGGTTTAATGAATTATGTTTTAAGTCACACCAGACTTGCGGTTGTTCTGAGAAGGAACTTTGCACACTTTGAAGGGCGGAAAGTGAAAATAAAAGCATTATTTAAAGCAATTGTGAAACGAGATGTGGAGCTGATATGCAGGTATGGAGGGAAGGACGTAAAGGAGTTCTTTGTCAGGGGGAATACGTGTATTTATGGAGGGGAGGGAGGAGGGATCCAGTTTAAGTTGATATGGGCGGATGGTAATGGGAAGGGGTTGTATGTAATTTTTGGAAAGGACACTGTGGGACTCAAAGCCATTTCCTGACATATGAGCTAACCAGCCTCTTTAACTTCTCTACCTTCGATGTACAGTAGGTATATAGTATACTGTACTACTGTATAGTGTACTTTTTTAATTTTAATGACTTGAGACTGAGACTGCTCTCCTGAAGGCCTCAAATGACCTTTTGACAGCAAATGCATGTTCTCTTTGATCTCAGTGCAGTGTTTGATACAGTTGATATAACATTCTCTTTCTCAATGGGTAATGCATCCTCCTCCCAATATACAACATGTGGGGTTCTACAAGGCTCTATTATAGGCCCCATGTTATTCTCCCTGCACATGTTCCCCCTATGTCCTATTACCCATAAACATAATGTGTCCTTCCATTGTTATATGGATGACAGCCAACTATACCTCCCTTTAAAGCCCAGTGACCCTAACTATCTTGACAGTCTGCATGAGTGCCTTTTATACATTAAGAGCCAGATGTCCAATAATTTCCTACAACCTAACAACAAATTCAAAATTATTATTTTTGATTCTTTGAATATGATTTGCAGTAAGCTAGGAAGTGGAGCGAATCTGAGGACAAGGTGGAATTGCTTGTATCCGGAAAACTTCAGCTTGATCACCTTAAAATAGAGGTGGAGCGAGCTCACAGGAGCAGAAAGCCTCCATTCCCTCTGGCAGACCAAGGCCTGTTGTGGTGAAGTTCTTAAGGCACAAAGGCAAACTTATGTTGATGAACGAAGCCAAAAACCTGAAGGGCTCTTTCATTCATGAAGACGATCCTGGAGCCGTCAGGCAGAAGCGGAGAGAACTACTGTCAGCCATGAGAGCTGCCCGTGGCAGGTAGTACAATAAACTCATGGTTCATCCACCCACTACCGAACCCTCACAACAAGTCAAGCTCATTCACAGCCATTACATTCTGATAAGACAAAGATGGTTTTCAATACTGGTAAGGATATTATTGTTGGTGGCATTTCTCATCCTCCAGACACTGACATTAATGATTTCAATGATAGTTTAGCTAGTTCTATTGACTTGATCAGCAAGGAAGGTAAATTGTGTTACATTAGTTGACTTTAATATAAATCTTTTCAAAAGTGAGCTCCATCAACCTACAGGGATTTTCTCAATACCCTCTATACTGATTATTTCTTTCCTCTAATCCACAAGAGAGAGTTACCAACTCCACTGCAACTCAGTGAGCTCCTACCCAAAACATATACATGCCTTATTTGACATACACACACACACACGCTGCATGGGTCACTTTATACTTTACACCACTACTCAGCACATTGTTTTACTAATATATTCTATTATTTTATTTATTGTCAGTTGTATTTTATGTCAGGTCTCATGTTCTGTTTATTTGCACCTTGGTCCTATGAGAAATTATATTTCGTTTGGCTGTATGTGCTACATATATGGCTAAAATTACAATAAACTCAATTTGACTTGACTTGAAGGGAATGAAATCTGGTATTCTGTTTTCAGATTTAACAGATCACTTTCCCATATCGCATTATTCTCTGATGGAAATTATTTTCATGCATATTCAATGAATGTTTTCCAATTGTCAGTTCTAATAAGCGGTCCTATCAAGATATTACTAAGCTTTGGTTCACTTCTGGTCTCCGGAAACCATCTAAAGTCAAAAAGAACAAGTCTTAGAAGAATAAATTAACTTGCATCATCAGAGCTGCAAAAACGAAATATTTTTGTAATCAATTTAAGCAATGCTCAGATGACACTAAAGCTATGTGGAAGGTTATCAATCATCTGTTGCAGAAATGGCAAAATAATTCAGAGCATCCATCTGCATTTTTTAATGGAGAAAGATCATATAGTGGTTCCATTGAAATTGCCTCTAAATTGAATGGCTTTTTTGTAAATATTGGGAAATAAATTGGCCAGTGAGAACCCACACTCAGATGGAAATGCAGCTGACATAATGAATAATAATGAAACCTCCTCTGCTGTTCATGACCATATTTCTGCTCCACCTGATTTAAAAAGTCATCCCTCTATTCAAAGCTGAAAATCCAAATTATTTCACTAATCAGGCCCCCCCAGGATTCCATGGTAAAAAAAACTCAGAAATCATCATCACTTAAATGTCCTTCATATGTCTACTAAAGCATAAATTCCTATATGCTTAAAAGTGGTTGCTGGGATGTAAACAAACGATGGCCACTTCCTGCTCCTATTTCCTGACTATGGTGGCCTCACGAGTCCAAATGCACAATGGTTATGGAGAGGGAAATTAGGGCGGGTGTTATGGACATTTCTGTTCTGTCTTGTTTTTGGTATTTTCTTGATCTACATACAAAGCTGTTTGTGAAATCAAAGTCTGATGTCATTGCAGCTAGTGTGATACAAATGAGACTGGGTACACATGACTTCTCTTGACGTTAAAGGGGAAAGACTATTAGCTGGAACACAAAGGGCTTAAACAATGCTGTCAAACAGGGGAGAGTCTTGGTACATTTGAAAAAGCTAAACTCTGAAATTGTGTTTCTGCAGGAGACACATTTGAGAACGCAAGATCATTTCCAGTTCCGAAAGGGTAAGGTTAGACAAGTATTTCATTCTAAGAGGAAAGTATTTCTTTCCTCAGTCATTGTGATTGTGAGGCTTGTGATTGTGATTGTGAGGCCTAAGCTTTGGTTCACTTCTATAAGACTTTTTCATTGTTAATTCCCCTGTTACTGCACAATGTTTTTAATGAATCATTTAATTCTAAGACTCTTCCCCCATTTTTTTTTTACCAGGCCTGCATCTCCCTTTTGCTTAAGAGGGGCAGGGACCCACTCAACCATGGCTCCTATAGGCCCATCAGCCTCTTAAATGTTGATACAAAATTATTGGCAAAAATCGTGGTCACCCGTCGAGAAAAAGTCCTTCCTACAAATATCTCACTAGATCAAACCGGTTTTATTAAGAACAGAATTTTATTTTCTAATCTCTATAGACTCTTTGATATCATTTACTCCCCCAGTTCACATCCCCAATGCCCAGAGGTACTTATTTCACTGGATGTTGAAAAAGCATTTGACCGGGTCGAGTGGGATTTTCTTTTCTCTGTATTTCTCTGTATTTTCTCTGGTGAGAAGTTTGTTTCCTGGGTTGGGCTTCTATACATTTCACCTTTGGCCTCCATTCAGGCCAACTCCTTTAGTTGGCCTACAACGGGGAACAAGACAAGGGTGTCCCCTCTCTCCTCTACTATTTGCGCTTTCCATCAAGCCCCTGGATATTGCCCTTCGCTCGCTGGATAGCTATCAGGGGGTATTTAGAGGAGAGAGGGAGTACAATGTATCTTTGTATGCTGATGACCTACTTCTGTATGTCACAATCCATCTGAATCAATCCGAAGTATCATGTCCGTTCTGGGGAAGTTTGGAAGAATCTCTGGCTACAAGCTTAACCTATCCAAAAGTGGGCTGTTCCCTATCAACAAGGAAGCCCTGAAACTGTCATTTTCACACTTTCCATTTAAAGTTGTCGAAAGGTCATTCAAACACCTAGGGGTAGTTGTAACTAGGTCCATTTCTGACCTATTTAAGTTAAACTTTAAGGCTCTACTCGAACGTACAATCAGTGATTTTGATCGGTGGTCCCCTCTCCCTTTATCTTTGGCAGGAAGAATTAACACCATAAAAATGAATATTCTCCCCAAATTTCAATTTCTTTTTCAGTGTATTCCCATTGTTATTAATAAATCTTTTAGAAAATTAGATAAAGAAATCACTAATTTTATTTGGAATAGGAAACATCCCAGAATTAGGAAAGACTTTTTACAAAGGCCGAAGTTGATTGGGGGGCATGGGACTACGATGCAGGTAAAACATACAAGCCCTCTCTATCTGGGCTCAGACTTTTGAGTCGAATGACTTTTATTTTCTTCTTTACCCTTGCCATCAGAACTTTCTAAAACAACCTAGTTGTAACAGTCCCTTAAAATCTGGACTAAAATAAGACAGAATTTTGGTTGGCAGGGGAGATCTCTCCTTGCCCCTCTGTGTGCAAACCACCACTTTCCTCCCTCTGTGTTAGACAATTAATTTCGATTATGGAGTCATAATGGTATTATAACTATGAAGGATCTTTATATAAATGGAAATTTTACCCTCTACCCTTAAATCGTTGTTGTGTCAGTGCCTGTTATACTGTGTATAAGACATCAAATATGGTCACTTCTTAAGCAGTAATGTATTTTAAGGAAAATTTCTCTGTATCTTTGTGTGTGTGTATATGTGAAATTTAACTTTTATATTTTCTCTTGTATTTGAATACAATGTTGTGTTTTTGTAACTGTTTTCCACACACAAAAAACTAATAAATATGTTTTGGTTTTTTTGGTTTTTTAAAATTAATTGACGGAATGTCGTGAAAGTTGGTGCACACTGCTTTAACTGAGCAACCGTTTTTGCCTTGTGGTTAGAGGTGCAAAGCTGTGTCCACAAGGTTCCTGTGAAAATCTGTGGCGATGAGGATAAAACCGTTGCGACAATATCACTCAGTGGATACCAGCTTTGAAACATCTGACTGACTCCGGACTAGTTTCCTGCTGGATTAGTGTTCACTACAGTGTCACTTCCAAATTTCAAAGGATGTATCTCACACAAAGTGAGTCTGATTGATTTTATTCAGCTGTCCTTTTCTTTGTTGAAATCTTTAAACATTTACATAGCAAAAGGGCCTTCAGATTTTCCAGCAAAATCAGATAAAACAATATGGCTGCTGTGAGCCAATAAACTTTGCACACAGTTTCTGGTTTAAAACTGACCAAAGAAAATCTGTGACTGCGGCAATGAGGATAAAGCCAGTGCAACGATATCACTCAGTGGATAGCTGCTAAAGCATGTGCACCAAATTTCATTAAATTACGAGATAAACATTTTTGGCCCATATCGAGCCATGTAAAGGGTTCATTTTAACATGCTTTTGCACACATATTTGGGGGCCTATACTTGACATATACGTTTTTTGGACAAAAGGTCAATGAGCCATGGCGTATTTTGGGTTAGGCTTTTGTGTGCTGTTACCCGTGCCCAGAATATAAAATTTGGAGAGGTGGTAGACCTCTCAGATTCCTTTTTGACCCTCTCTGTGAATGGTGATACTGATCCCGACTCTTCAAAAAATACTATGTGTTCTGTTACCTGCTGCAACTGATTTATCTTTAAAAGTTGATAGACCTCAATTTATCCGTGTGCAACAGCAGGATGATTCTTTGGCTACATGCATGTTGGCTGCTCTGATACAGAACGATGGTGAACAATCCACTCCCTATTCCAACACAGCAACTTGACAACCCTTTGTCAAGTTAATCTGTTATTGGCGACCAGCTTTTTCGGATCGGGCCTGATTATATTGTGTTGGTGTATCTAGGTCCCCTTTAGCTGTTGAAAAAAGGCAATTTCTTTTTAAAAAAAATGCAAATTAGCAAAACATTTATCTAGGCAGACATGGGCAGCCCTTGAGGCAATGTCATAGAGCAAGGATAGATACATATGTGTATCAAGTGTCATGTGTATCGGAATTTCATGTCATTATGATTCATCATCTCACAGCGGATGAAGAAACCAGCACAAAAACAATTGACTTCCCTTGTTATTTAAGTTAATACATTTTCCCTGGGAAAATTATCCCTTGGAATGAAAAGTCTCCAAATGACTGTCACATTTCAAGTGCTTTATGAAAATGTTCAAAGACAAGCTACCACATTTGCTGTGGATAGGTCTAAAATATTAAAAGCCTTAGAACCCTTTAATCGCTGCTTGCAGCTGTATTTATGATTGTTTTTTATCTTTGTGTCTCTTTCTATAAAACACTTTCTGACAAACCTATTTGTTACAACTGTTCTATAAATAAATAAACTTGACAAGACAAAGACAGGCTGATATGAGGACAGGTTGATTTATTTTTATGTAGACAGTGACAGAGAGACAGACATGTTGATGTAGTTCAACAAAAAAGGTAGACAGACATGCTGATAGAGAGACAAGTTTAAAGAGACATACACTATATGAATGGTAATAATTGTCTGATTTCCAGTTTGGAGGTCAATCAAAACTGGGTTGACCTTCATTTTCATTCTCCAGTGTTTGTCCACAGCTGGATGTAGAACAGGAAAGCAGGATTAGTTGTTTCTGCTTTTTCGAACCATCAGTTAACTTATATCTTGAAGCTGCCCAGAACATCCACATTCCTCTACTGTTGGCCATAGAGCAGCTCCATATGTTATATTGCCCATGTGGAAGAGGGGGAAGAACCTTTAATTCATCCTGTTTCACTGCTCAGGGTGGAGAGTGGGGGTAGTTAGGACAGGTATGGGCTGCTTTTACTTGTTCCATTTTATTTCTAAATAGTAAATAGTAATTTAGATAATAGTAGGTAATTTTGTTCACATTGTGCCAGTAAGTGAGTGACTTTTTGAAGACTTCAACGCCCAAAAATCATCAAAAATGTGATCTCAGTAGACTTCACGCAGCCCTAACTGGTCTGTGATGCTTTATACCAAAGGATACCACCGCCCTGCCTCCCTACGGTTTACTCTTTTGGATTTCACTCTTAAGTTTCCATATGTCACTTCCAGTGTGGAGAAGATTTCCTAACAGTGTCCAACACCAGAATCTAAATGCAGTTCATGTACTAGATTCGTGTATGTACTAGATTTGTTCATAAAAAATCTTGTCTAGTGCAGCTTTAAACCAAAGACTTCTGAGGAGAGATACAAAGTGGTTATCACTAGAGCACTTCAGCTGGAGATGAGCGCTGTGGCATCAAGTAAAAGCAAAGGTTACAATGATACTGTGAGTAGCTGTTACATCACCCAGGGTGACAGTGGATAGTTGTTACCCTGTAATTATGGAGCTGCTACGGGGCTGGTTGCTAGGCAGGACGATAGGCTACCGAGGGGTCAGGTCCCCAGCAGAGTCACTTTCATCAGAGCTTCTCATTGGAACAACTTCTGGCAAACCAACCAATGACATATCTACTTGAACATCTTCCTCATCTGATTGGACCAGAGGCTCATCACTCTCCTCACTGGCCACCTCCTCCTCCTCCTGCCCCTGTGTTGCATCCTGGTTAGTTGTTTGATTGTTTGTGGGAGGGGCTTGGCTCATTGAGCTTCTCCGAGATTCAGAAGACCAGGAATCAAGGTCTGGTCCTGTTAGAGAGGACACAACATCTGGTTGAAACAACTAATTAACATATAACCAGAGTATTACAAACTACCAAAGTACTAAGAAGCATCCATCTCAGTTTGTACAAAAAAAAGAGGTTGCTAAGCGGGTAGCTGAGGCTATATGGACACAGTCTCCAAGCATACATGTATTTTGCGTTACTGTGTGGTTGTTATGCTTTGTGGTTATTTGTGAAACTTTGTGGTATGCTTTGTTGTACTTGTAGTGCGCTTGTGGACGTTTGTGGTTGTGGTACACGTTGGTAGTTTACTAGTTTGTGGTTCTTGATGTGATATGATTTGGGATACTTTGTAGTAATCAGTGGGACACCTTTTATTTAATTGTAACTAGACATGAAACCAATGTTAGCTGAATGTTAAATTAGAAAGTCAGGGCACCGGGAGTCAGGACCTAACACGACATTTACTAAAAAGTAAAGAATATTCATTGGACAGAGTAATGACAAAATGTTAGCGAATATTTCATAACTCAGAGTGCCTTGTTCCATAGAAAAGCTAATTCAATTTTAAAGCTGGGATTTGCGGTCTATCAGTGTGATGGTTTTGTTGTACAATAATCCCTGCCCTATATTATTCAACAGCCCTCACAAATTGGGGGAATGGGGAATAAACTATGAGTCATGAGGACGAAGGCAAAACTGTGTTTAGGGTTGAAGGAGCTTTAGTAACTTTTTTCTTTATTCAGGTGGACAATTTGTGAACAAATTAAACAGGCAATGATACATTTTACAAAAATGTAGTTATAGTTCAGCTACAATGGACTCTAGACTTACACACTCTAGACGTTGATGTGGATTGGTGTACTATGTTTGAGTGTGTGAAACCACAACCAAAGATAGTGATTAGTGAGTGAGAATACAGTGGTTGTAGTAACTTTTCACCCGTCTTGACATATTTTCTTGTCCTACAAAATAAGTTCAAAATATATTTGGTATCTTTGGTCTGAAATCTATGTGTATGTATACAATTCCAATAACAAAAAGTCACCTTTGTAAAAGCATTTACCCCTTTTAGTGACTATGTGTGCATGACTTAACAACTAGGTTAACCAAGAGGTGTGGAGACCCAGGTCAGAGAGACAGCTCCACTTGGGTTCAGCACCAGGGACAAAGCCCTCTCTCACACAAGCGATAACTAGCCAGAGTGTGGGAGGGGTGATACCTTCCCTTTCTGGTGTGGTAGAGGTGGAGGGTAGAGAGCTGATGTATATCAGCAATTACTTAAGCCCTGTCAGGGCACGCAGAAGACAGAGAGGAAGTTGGTTCCAGGAAGGAGAGCAAACCAAATCTCTGCGGTATGGTAGGGAGAGGTGGATCAATTGTGACTTATGTGGATTGGTCTGTTACATCTGTGTATGAGCTGTGCCTGGCAAAACGGTGTATAACTGAGTGGACAATCCTGCAAAGAGAGAATTAATGAAGGATTGGATCACAGACGAACATACTTGTGAGCTTGGCAAGGCCCCTCCTATCCCTCCGTCTCTCATTCCCTGCCTTGTGTGTGTCTCCCCTGGTCGAGTGTTACCCAGACGCCATCGTTTGACCAAAACCCCAGACCGGGAACATCCCCAGTTTCCTTCATTCCCACTCCTTTCTCAAGTCATTATTAATAAATAACTTTCCGTTTTCATACCTCAACCTCAGTTGTCAGTGTGTTTTCCCCAAACTTACAGTGCCTCTCCAGGGCTGTGTGTCATATAGGCAAGTTTCCCCACAAAGTTGCTGTATTCCACTATGACTATATGACCATATAAAGTATGTTCCCAGCTCTGTGTTGAGTTTTCTTCAGTCTATAGCAGCAGAGGAGGGGCTTACCTGAGGTCAGTGATGATGCAGTGCTGATGTCATCGTTTGCAGAGTTGAGGAAGTCGTCCAGAGCTTCCTGGTCTGACATGTCAGTCACTGTCATCTGATCCAGAAGACACACCTGACCTCCTGCTGCCTCTATATATACAGATGGGTGACAAATTAAAGGAAAAAAACGTAATAAATTAGTGGAGAAATATATTGAATGCAGATGCAAATGCATCATGCAGAACACCTGTATGGAAACAGGTGTTCTGCATGATACATTTGAGCAATTAACATTAGAGATGTTCCGATACCAATTTTTCCTTCCCAATACCTGAACTTGCGTATTGGCCGATACCGAGTACCGATCCGATACCAATGTGTTAAAAAATATATCTCCCCTCATCCCTTTTTATTTCCAAAGAGTAAAATATGTGTTCACTGTTTCATCACATATTGGTATCGCAGATGCCATAACTGAATCTCTCTCTCTCTCAATTAATGAACGATAATTTATTTTATACAGGATATTTTATTTTGAAATTTGTTTTATTTTGACCAGATGCCGTTCCTGTGTCCAACTTCCTGCCCGGCTTGACACATTCGCTCACAGCAAAGATATACCAAAATAAACTATCGCTGCAGAGCGCGAGCCAGCCGCGGAGCTCCCCGCCGCAGCTCGGCTGGTCTGAATGGTCAAAACCGGTCTGATCCTGCCATTAGTTGGACGGGGCGGAGGCACGTGACTGAACACGACATATTTTTTTTAAGGGGACAGTTCACGAATGCACACATTGGGGAAAGTATTAACCGAATTAACCGACATGAGCAAGATTAAGTCGGTGAGAGATTCTAAATGTCGGTTTCGATACATTTTCGGTTAATTGCCCAGCCCTACCTATGATGAAACATTTCTATCCTGACAGGAGTGGTCTCGTCCAGGATGACAATGCCCCCATCCACAGGGCACGAGGGGTCACTGATTGGTTTGAGTATGATAATGATGTGAATCATATGCTATGGCCTTCAGTCAGATCTCAACCCCATTGAACACCTATGGGAGATCTTGGACCGACGTGTTAGACAACGCTCTCCACCACCATCATTAAAATGGGGGAATATTTTTTGGAAGAATGGTGTTCCTTCCCTCACCACATGGTGAGACCCTAACAACCACCTAGGAACACCTTAGCAACCACTGGCTGACACCCTAGCAACCACATAGTAACCACCTAGTAAGACCCCATCAACCACTAGTAATCACCTAACAAACACCTAGTAACACCCTCACAACCCCTAGTAATTACCAAGTTACTACTGATAATAGCAACCACTACCACTACTAACTCAGCAGCACTACAGATAAATCCCGTCTTATTTTTAAACCTTGCTGCTTGTCATTTACCTTGCTATGGTCAGCAAATACAGCACAAATATGAAATCTGCACATTGGGGGAGGGCCACTGTTTCAGATATGCATGAATTTTACATTTATCTCATGAGTTAATAATTAATAACTAGTGGCAACTAGCCACTCCAGTGGATACATGACTCCAAGCATGTTATTTGATGTGGTCAATCGGTAGTGCTGTTGCAGATTGTCATTAGGATTTATTCCTTTGAGTCAAACTCTGCTGTCTAGTAGCACTGGAATACTGTTACAAAATAAACTAAATAAACTAATTTAAATCTCCTGTCACACGAGACTTACATTTTATGTTTAGTTTGTCCATTTCATGTCTGCAACACATTTAAAATCTACTTTTGTGAAAGGTTCTAACTTCCTACTAGGAAAAATACAGTGGAATGGCCCTTCAACTCAGAATGCCAGATTGAAAATTGTGAAAAATTATTGAAAAATGCTGATTTCATGAAAATGAACTTTAGCTACTGGCCCATTTTACCTCAATGTCATTGGGGTAATTATTTCTGCTAACTTTTATTGGTTCTTTGTTTCTACTATTGCAAACTATTTGTTATAGAAATTGACCTCAAAAGAAAGATGCAAACTTGGATATCATAAAGTCATATTTTCCAAACGTAACTTGCATGTTGAATTTCAACAATAAGGTTGACAATAAGTGCCCCACACACGTCCTCTCTCACTCTTTGTCCATTTCATCCAAACGGACACATCAACTACATGTGCGAACAAACAGGCATGGATGCACGCACACACGCCTAAAAAGTTGCACTTTTAAACAAATATTTTTCAATATTTTTTTGTTTTTTTTTTACCCCTAATGTGTATGTGTAATGTTGCATCCCTGATATTTCAGAGATGTCAGTTTGTTCACAGACACATCCACAAGCATCTACAGAGACTATTGCTTTGTCAGCAAGCACACTCACATTTTCTTTAGTTATGAAGAAAATAATAAGTTATGAATTTTAGTCTAATTTAGTTACCTCGGACTTGTAGGTATCCGGCAGACAGGTATTGTTCCATGTCTTGGATAAAAGCTTCTTCATAGATTTTCTGTCGTTCCTTCAGTTTCTGCTGTGTGGCCTGCTCCAGCTCGGCCACCTTCTGGGCATGTTCAGAGTCTAGCTCCACTAGAAAGAGAAAATAAAGGTTAGCTGATTGTTGATGAATAACGTAATGCTCAAGGATTAGGGCCACATGTGAAAAAATTATTTGAGTTCTGAGTTTAAAGTCAGAATTCTGACTTTAAAGTCAGAATTTTAAGAATAAAGTCAGAATTCTGAGAATAAAGTCAGAATTCTGACTTTAAAATCTTAATTATGGGTGCCTGTAAGGAACCAACTTCAGTGAGAGAGTGCACTCTTTTGTGCCTCCCTCCTCAGGGGTTTGAGCATGAGTAGTAGGGTTCTGTTGTATGAAGTATATAAACATTCACTTATTTCACCTTAGCAGTCCACCAAAATCTGTTTCTGAAGAAATTTGAGGCGAGAAATAAGCAATCCAGTTGCAGAATCTTCACTCATATTAGATCTACAAGGCCTAATTTAAAAGTTTGTTCTGACTTTTGTAAGGTAACGGCACTACTGCACTGCCGGTCGCCACTGCTCTCTTGGCTGTGCTTCAAGCTTGTGGGGGACACCGAAACGAAGCAGCAAAGCCCCAAACGACTACACATGTAAGTAACGTAGTCTAATACTACTTTTATGTCATCAAATATTACAAAACGCTGATCATGTGTTCATATTTGTATTCAGAATAAACGCTTTGTTGTTGAAAATGCATTTACGGATCCAACTGCTAGCCTATTAGCTTACTACTATAATTTCCCATAGAGGTTAGCAAGTTAGTTAACATTAGCTTACAGTTTACAATGGGGTTAGTAGTAGGATCCTGACGGAGTCATAGGGTGCCGCTCGCTTGCATTATGTATGATTTCTATGATCAATGGCAGAGCCTGTGACTTATGTTCATCTAAAAATACACTTTTGTAGTGACCCTCAGCTAATGTTAAGCATTGTAATAAGCTGTAGTATACCTATGCAATTGTCGTTTGGATTTATGAAGTTAATTTAGGAATTCTACATGGTTGATTATTTATATTGTTTCTTGGGTTAAGGCAATTCTAAGATGACTATTCATGTTTTTCAAGGGAAGCAAAAGCCTGACACACTGCACCTCGAAGTGAAGAGAATGAGGAAAGATGGTCCAAATGTGTGCAACATTGGTAGGTTTCTCTTCACCAGTAGAGCTGAGCTGTAGAACTATTTCTATGGATGACTAACTGTTTTTGTCTTATAGACCATGGCAAGA
>CABFOQ010051754.1:0-12468 GCA_900660455.1 Gephyroberyx darwinii
ACCACCTCACAACAAATGTGTTTGTATGATACCAAACATCACTGTCTTACCACAAAATACTGGCGGGGAAACCAAAAGTCTTCATAACACATTCTGTGTGCCTTGAATAACCGAGATAATACATTGAGGAGTAGGGTACATCATCTACCACAGGATGTGAAGTTCAAATCTAATAAAACACATACAGAAATCACATTTATACAGTGTGTTGTAGAACCCTTTGATATTCTTATTCTGTGTCTCCCTTGGAATGCAGAGTAAGTCCATTTGCCCGGCCCTTATCAACGGTCCCATCTTCTGATGGCACCAGAGCGGGCTAGTCGAACCTGCAAAGCGTTACTTTTTGGCAGCTTTATGGGCAATCCACCTTTTGCTGAGGGAGGGGGTTTCTTGGGTTCCTGGGAGCACAGCAGGGGTCTCAACCTTTGATCAAGGTCCTGGGAGAAGACTGTGATTAGTCTTTGGGTGTTGATCTGTATTCTGTCTGATCCAGAGAGGGACAGTGAGAGACCTGATGTCTCCTGCATACACTACATTCCTTATGCTTGAGAGTTGCTTTTATTCACCTTTAATGTTATCTAGAAATTACATTTATGTGAATTAAAGAAAACGGACCCACATTTACCAGTTGTGTGTGAATGCATGTGTGTGCATACATATGTGGATATTTGTCTTCATTTGACCAATTAATATCACTTATCAATGTTTATTCAATTCAGAAAATTGTCAGTCATTAGTGATGTACCAAGTTTGTGATCACATTAACCACATCAACATCTTGTGACTGAGTTTATATAATTAATTATATATTTTCTTACATCACTGCATACAGTATATTATATACAGTACAGCCCACAAGTATATTTCCCATGTCTCGATGTGAGCCTTTATTGTGGTTTCAGAACTCCTCCTCTACGGACCCTTATCTGTGGATCTCAAGGTGAATAAATGAATTATGACCATTCATACAGTGCAATGAAACACAAGCTTATCCAATATTGATTTTTTTATGTAAGACTGAAGGGACATGATATCAAAGTCATGTTATATTTAATGGTTTCTGACTGAGAAAATATTCGTCTTTGGTGTGATTCATAAAGTATTCTCCGGTCTTGAATCAAATAAACGGTGATCATGGAAATACCCCTGTGTGCTGTAACAGGACATTTCTGGGCCGAGAGGAACCCCTAACATAAGTTAAGGGACTAATACATTGGAAAAGCAAGACTTCACAAGGTATATATAAATTACGTTTACCCATTAGGTATGTGCTCCTCTGAGACTCAAATGTGGAGACGTGTGTGTGTGTGCGTGTGTGTTGGGCTGACCTGAACATTGACATCTCATAAATGAATGGTCTATAATTGGAACCTCATTAGTGGGATGTTATAATAGACAGGGCATCTCAAGGACCCGGGGGGCTTCAAAATCTGCTAGTGATGCAACAATCAGAGAGGTCTTCTTGGTTCTTCCACCAAAGCGTTCACGTCTAAATTCTTGTCCAGTATCACCTCTGGAAACATTTTATGGTGTAGTGGTGTAGATTACTGATGCAAGGCCAATTCCAAGGAGGGACAAGGAATCCAACCTCATTGGTGTATGTCTCATCTGCCATACTGAATGTTTTAAAACATGGTGAAAAAAAGAACAGATTCATAAAGGTTGTCAAGTGTCCTGAAAGGTTTCTTATTTCCACGCCTCAATTACTTTTCCAGGCCTGTTATAGATTAGTGTTAAAGATTACCAAATGCTATAGATTACAGTGAAGGGCAACAGTTCTTCACTAGTTGTTTTCTTTGTAACGATTTTTCGGGAGGTTTTCGGGAAAGTCAGTAAACTGCCAACTTGGCAGCAAATCTAGTCTCCATAGGTTCATTCCTACCCTCTGACTACATCAGAGGTGATAGGACAAATGTGATGCTTAATGGACTTGGGTTAAAAATAGCATGCTCAATCCCTTTGATATAAAGCAAGAAAGCGACTGACAATATAAAATAAATACTGTACTGTCAAATTCAACAACCAGCCAAAACCATAACAAGTCACTATGGTCTCTCCCTTTCTTTTTTACCACCTCTTTCCTCAACCTATCTTACTGGCTCCAACACCTCATCACAGGTTGCGTAATATTACTCTTTTTTTCCCTTTAATGCCCTTCTAATATGCTTTCCTGACCATCTGCACTTTATCAAGAGCCATCTGTACATTCCACTCTTTGGAGCCAGTGTTTTTACATCAAGAGCCCTTTTCATATTTCATATTCATCAGCCACTGCATAATCTGCACTTAGGAACTTGTTGTGCAGCATGTCTTTGTCTCCCATGTCCTAAGTGCTGCTAGCGACAATACAGCCAGAGGGAAAGCTTAATAGAATTGCTTGTTTCATCTGAATTTGTAAGTAGGATTTTACTAGCTAGGGTCAGTGAGAGTGAAGGCGTGATGGTGATAAGAGGACACAGTGGAATACAATTTTCTAATTGAGTTTTGATTTAGAGACATATGGAGAATGCAGCCTCAGTCTATTTTTCTCCCATTTCTTCTTTCTGTATTTTTGTTCCTTTCCTCTTTATCTTTTGTCTTAAGTCTTGTGTGATTCTGTTATCTGACTCGATCACTGAGCATGTTCTCCCTCTTGCCTTTATATTCTCCTCTGTCCTCTCCAATGTCTCTCAAGTCTTTGTGTGTTCCAGTGTCCTTTATCTCTTTTCCCATCCTTTTCTCTCCCTCCCCTTTCTCCCCTTTCTCTCTTGTGAATGATGAGGCAGTGTCTGAGACTGAGAATGGGACTCTGCTGCCTATAGAGTGATGTTACGAAACACTGCAGCACATTGTTATTCATAGTGCCACCCTACTTTCATGAGCACCTGCGCACACACACATGCACACACACACACACAGAAATCCTCATGTCTGAATTCTTGTCCAGTATCACCTCTGAAAGCAGTGTATGGTGTAGAGTGCTTACTGTAGCTTACTGACGTGAGGCCAATTCCAAAGAGGGACAAGGAATCCAACCACGTTGGTGTTTCATCCGCCATACTGAATGTTTTCAAATATGGTGGAAGAAAGAACAGAAATAAAAAGTCAATAACTGTTTCATTACATCACGGGGTGAGAAAAATAAGAAAAATATGTAAACAGGCGTTAGGAAATTGCGATGTAATCTATATACTGATGAACGATAGCTCGGAGGCTGCCACTCTACATACTCAACATAGCTGATGTGAAAGACTGAGAAGTGCTTTTCACATGATCTCACAGCCAATATAAACCCTTAGTGCTATACACGTAGACATACAGTAAGGACATTGTTTAACATCAGGCTGAAACTAGCAAACAGGGTGATTTTTTTTCTCTTTATATTCCCGCTGGCCATATTCCCAACAGCCATTAATAGAAGGTCTCACACTGTCAGTTTTATTCTGAAAAAACAACCAGGAGAGCATATGTTTTGCATTTTTGGATTATTATCTTTACACATGTGCTTTGAACATTTGGAGACCTCATTCTCTCTCCGCTCTCGTAGTAGTCTCTGCTCATCTTGAGTCTTTGTGTGTGCAGTGCGGTGGATATGCAGTTTTTACCTGAGTGATACACTTTCCACAGCTCCTCTCCAGGGAATGCCCTGCCAACTGTGAACCTTCAGACCACACCACACGATTATAGTAGAAAGGAGGAAAAAAGAGCTTCAGAGTGGTACTTCTACTGGGGCTGACAAGACAAGCGAGCTGACTGGAGGCAGCTGGGCCAGGATGTGAGAGTTTGTGGAGATGAACATGCTGTGCTGATGTTTGGGGCCACCCGACATCAGTGAGAGAGGGAGAGTGCCCAAAGAGCACTGAGGCAAGCACACATCTCTCTTGTTTTGCGGTGGGGGACAGCCTGCATGTGGGTCTCTCTCTATTCTGAGTGTCTGCCAGAGTACTGGTGATGATGTCCAATATGTCATGGTAAAACAATGTCTCCCTTTTGGAGTCAATAATAAACCACCAATCCTGTTTACTCAAACAGGTTGGAAATGTTATGAAATGTTTCATCAACAACAGGGGTTTAACACAATGAGCAACTTATTGGGAGACTCTTTCTCGCTCTCAGATCTGAGGAAATTAGTGGGCAAATGCACACTTGGTGCAAGTCTTGCCTGTCAATGGATAAACACAAGTGTAATGAAACAGAGACGGTGTGCAGTCATGCAAACAAACTCCTATTAGCCACATGGAGTGCTTGCTTGGCAATCACTGATTTTCGGGGCCCAACCTTTATTCATCTATCCATTGGTCTATTGATCTATGGACTGATGGTCCATCCGTCCTTCCACACACCTACCACCCAACCATTTGTCCATCCATTCCTCTACTCTTTCATCCATTACTGTATCTGCATTCCCTGGTGATCTCTCCATCTATCAAGTATTCAGCCTACTCCTCTCTTTTTCCTATTTTTACACAAGTCTCTACAAAAACCTCCCTATCTTCATAGTTCTCTGTAGGAAGGTTATAATCATCAATGTGGCTTTCCATACAGCCTTCCAGAAGCAAGGAGGCTTTCCTCTAACCCATTCTATTTTCAGAGCCAGACATAGCTTTATAGTAATCCCTGCTTCTCATCCAGACAACACAGGGGAAGACAACAGCAGTAGGCGGCAGTGTGTGCTGCTGTTTGTGATATTGCATGAGAGGGATTGTTTGTGTGTGTGTGTGTGTGTGTGCGCGTGCGTGCGTGCGTGCGTGCGTGTGCGTGTGTGTGTGTGTGCATGGTTGGCTTGTTACTCTATTACTCTATGTAGGAGGTCAACACAACTCAGAAATGCAATACTTTATATTAAGGTAAATTATTAATGTAATAGTCAAAATGTGGGTCCACATGTGTGTGTGACAGGAGGGGAGGTTATTTGAAGAGGCAGGATTATTTAATTAGAAGATATCATTAAATGGATTGATTGACTGATCAATCAGTCAATCCATGTAATGATAACTTTTAGTTACTTGGAGAAATTACTTGTGACTTGATTTATCCCTCCCTTTATTTATCTCAGGGGAGATAACCTTCTACCAAACAATCCACAGTCAATACAATACAACAATCTTTAAAACAATTTCCTTTACTAAACAGGTGTATAGGATTAGGATGTTGACCCCCTACTAGCAGGATAGTAGCAAACATTTCTAGGAGTGGTGAGATAGGTTTTCTTTTTAATTTTGCATCAAAACTTTGTACAATGTGCAAAAGTAAGTGTGGCAGAAAATACAAAAAGGAAACTTACCCCAGCCCACAGCCAGTTCACTCTCAAGTTGGATCAAACTCTCAGTATTAAATACTGTTTGTTCTGCACCATTAACCTTAATAAGGAGGGTACATAAATTTACAAACTCCTTACATTGTAATGCAAACAGGTTTTAGCATTAGCACTATACAATTTTGTACTATTTTGTGTTTTGTACTAGTTTTCTTTTAGATGGTCTGGTAATTCTTTTTATAAAACAAAAAAATACAGAGCACAAAAAAACATTGTTTCAGGCAGAACACAAAAATCCATCAGGCAGTAATCTCTTGTGCATCTCACCAACCAGGAAGTGAACCACAGAGAAAAACAAAGGTTAACAAACTGGTGAGGGAATGAATTGTGGGCTGCAACTGAAGAGGTGATTAAATAAAATGTAGTATCAACTAAACTGGTTCCATATTTAGAAGATAAATACATAACATAATTGAAGAAGATCACCAAAATACATACCTAAATATAAAGTGATGGCGTAGTCTGTAATTAGGGTGTGTGTGGGGAGCTTTTCACCTGATTGGTGAGGGAGTGTATGCAGCTCCCTCAAACGGAGTAGTGAAAGAAGCATCAATATAATATTCCATTACATTTTAGCTAGCAAATGTTAAAAAAATAAATAAAAACAAAACTCTTAATAAAGTAGTGTTTAGGAATTACCAGCAGATCTTGAAGCATTGGCTGAAAAATTTCCCTTGCCATATTTTTAGCCTCCCACAAGCTGACATGATGTCAGATTGACCAATTGGCCACAAATCTTCTCAACCATTCATCTCTCTCAAAAGAAAATAGTCCACTGGTCAGGCCAGTGTCTGACTCTGCTCTGTCAAATTACAAATGAGTCTGACAAGTTATAGTAAGCATATTATACAACTACCCCAGTAACACAGACATTGCAGAGCTACAAAGACATATTTCTAAGCAGTAAAACAGAGAAGTTTCAGAATGATTCTCAACCTGTGAAGAATGAGGATATGGAAATGGAAAGTATGCTTTTGGTTCTTTTCTCTTCTTTGAGGATGTTTTGAGGATGTTTCATTTTGATTCTGTCTGATATCACCAATCATTGGTAAATGGGGAGTTAAAAAGTGTCAAATGCAGCATTATTTCGATATTCTACTCTGTGGGACAGATTTGGCAGATCATTTTCATATTTTCTGGGCCTGCCAGATTCTGGCTCCATACTAGCAAGAAATACATAAATCTTTGGAAGAGGTATTTACAATTGAGATGCCTTATATGCGTGATGTGATATATTTGGGCAACATTTTGAGATTTTGAAGATAAATCACTTATGGTAATTCTTTTGGCTGCAAGTAAGGCAAGGTATGAAAAAAATGTGGTTAACCAGGGATATGCTTCACCCTTCTTGGGTTTCATTTCTTTTTTTTTTTCTTTATGGTAGGTGGGTTGGTCAGACGATTGACTTCTCAGGTCACCTGAGGACTTGGGCGGCTGATTGGCCGATCAAAGCCTATTGAAATCAGAGCTACGGAACAATGTGATGAACAAGTGTTTTTTTACACATTTTTATTCATTTTAATTATATATTTATTTTCTATTTACTTATTTTCCATTTTAATCGTTTACTCTATAGAAACATTTGAAGGACTATAAATATCACATGTGACATTAGATATACATTCCAGTATACTAACTTGAACTTCATGAATTGCATGAATGATGTATCACATCTGACTGACACTTCGTACTACTTCACACAACTTCACACTGCAGGGATATTAGTGGCATCTTACTTGCACACATTCTATATTCATACGGTGGTCTTAAAATAACTCCTTGGGTTTCCATCCTTTAGTATGACAGATTATTCATGTTTGCTGAGGATAAATGATCACGGCCCTTTTATCTCCATTTGTCAGTGCTGATACAGAGTAAACCTTCAGATATACCAATGACAACTTCATGTCTGGTAACACATTTTGTGCAGGCTTTATTTCTGATGTTGGCTGGCATTGCACGCATTATGCAGTCTTGAGCTCCAGAGCATGGTTGCCAACCATTTCAATACAGTGGGGGAAAGAGTAAGCAAAACAATAAAGACAATAGATAAAACTATGTTATGAGCCTACACACAAATGATAAGATACATTATCAGCATTAAGTCAGCAGTGCATGGCTTTGTTTGTTTTTGCTCCTTTTTGCATTTGGTAACTGATGATAATAATATACCAAATATATACCAATAAACCTAAACCTATAATGAAACAGGTACAGCCAATCAGGAATATAAATGTATAACATATAGGCTAAAACAAGTCAAATTACTTAACCACAAAATTATTTATTGAAACAGAACTAATCTGATAGAGATTATTTATGAATGAGAATATATAACTGATGATATATGATATGATATAACTTATCAATTTACAATCAAATAACACACAATTATTAATTACAAACTAATGGAGAGCCCTCCTGAACAAACAAAATAATAAAGATTGGGGTTACCCTAAAATAAATAGATAAAAGTCTGGGCCCTTTGAACAGATGGATCCTACCATCCTATATGGAATGGGGGTGAGGAGATGTGCCCGCTTACTAGCATCGATGGCAGTTGATGAGGAGAGAGGGAGAAAGTTACAGGTGTAACTTTCACTTTCTCTGGAGTTGTAGCTCCGGTCCACACACGGGTGAAACAAGTCCCAGATCCTCTTGATCCTGATTAATAATGTCCAAAAAACAAAGATCGCCGACCTCCTTGGAAAGTCCTTATTTCCGCTAAATAAACAATCAAAACTATCAACACAGGCTTGTCCGGGATCGGCTAGAGTACCCAAAACACTACTAGCATAAGAAAAACAAAAAGCAATGTCAATAACAACCGTGGCACCATCAACTGTCAAAATAGCCTCTCTCCCACAAAAACTCCCCAGCCATCTCTTGTTGCTCTTGTCACCCACTCGCCGTGCCTCTCCCTGTTACCAGGTTCCAGGATGGTAACCATGGTTATGGTTATACCTACAGTATATACCTATGTGCTGATAATATTGCACCTATATGGGGTACAATATAGAGGGTTACACTCACCCCTCACACAAAAACTTGACATCCTGGCAAGTTACAATCAATGGAGTTAAGGCATCCAATGACTTACTCAATATAAGAGTACCCTCTTAGCAAAAGATGAACATTACAAAAGGGAAATCCCTGTTACCAGGTTCCAGGATGGTAACCATGGTTATGGTTATACCTACAGTATATACCTATGTGCTGATAATATTGCACCTATATGGGGTACAATATAGAGGGTTACACTCACCCCTCACACAAAAACTTGACATCCTGGCAAGTTACAATCAATGGAGTTAAGGCATCCAATGACTTACTCAATATAAGAGTACCCTCTTAGCAAAAGATGAACATTACAAAAGGGAAATCAAACAAAAAACAAACAAAACAGATGTATGTGTATATCAATAGACTATGCCAAAAACATTTTCGAAAGCTTGTATGCCTCTATGTAGAACTGTAGAATTATGAGGTGTTCCAATGTCATCTTAACATATCCTGACTACAGGCTTACTCATACGCTTGTTTGGTGGTGCAGTAATGGCCTGAGTGTCTGGACTTGTAGGGGCAACCACAGTCTCTTGATCTTCAGGGGTTGCTTCTGGTTCCAGTCTAGGAATATCCTCATCCACAGCTGATGATTCACTGCTCGGGCCCGGTTGGTCAGACTCTATGACAACGGCAGAAGGAACATACATAGATACATCTTGTTAGGCTTCTTCTAATTCGGTTTCCACTGCAGCAGGTGTCACTGGTTCACCTCGGTCTGTCCGTGGTAAGGCACTGTGACCGTTGAAGCAGGGGCAACTTGAAGAGGAACAGGGGTAAATACTGTGGCCTCTGGATTTAGCAATTCCAAGGAGAGTATTTGAGGGTATTCCCTGTCATCTGATTCGCTGCTATGTTCACTGTCCTCTGAAATTGGATGTGAGAGGGGCCCCAAGCTGATGAGATCTGTCTTTTCTGGCAGCTGATCTGCTCTCCTGTTCTTTTGACTCCATGTTTGGACACCTCTGGTTTGCCGATGTTCTTCTTCACAAACTTCCACAATTGACTGGCTGATGGGCAGCAGATGGTTTCGGTGAAGGGTCTTCACTGGCCCATGGCGACTCTCGGGTCTTACTTCATAGGTGGGCAACCCTGGAAGCCTTTCAATGAGGTGGGGCTCTGATTTCCACCTGTTGGCTAACTTGTGTTTACCAGGGACTCCAAGGTTTCGGAGGTGGACTCTGTCGCCAGGTTGGAGTTCATGATGTTTCACCCTTTGATCTGCATGAGCTTTCTTTGTAGCATTGTTCTGACCTGCAGCACTTGAAGCCAGTTGGTAGGCCTCTCAAAGCTGATGTTGGAGCTTGACGATGTACTGCAGGTAGTCACTCTGGGTGTCCATTTGAGCTCACCCCGAAACAGAAATCAACAGGCAGGCTTGCTTCTCGCCCAAACATGAGGGAGTATGGGGAGAAACCTGTTGAGTCATTCTTTGTGCAGTTGTAGGCGTGCACAAGGTGTGAAATATGCTGGCTCCAGGAACTTTTCTGTTTGGTACTCAGGGTGCCAAGCATATTAACACTAGGACCGCCAGGATTATAGCACTACCTTCAACCGCCGCAACAGTCTGCCAGACCGTTGGGTGTAACAGCATTGATGGTGTTCACAGTCACAGTAACAATGCATTTGTTTGATAAAGTTGGGTGTAAATTATCAAAAATAAATGAAAAATAAAAAATACAATATGAAATAAGCTATAGGGTCCCAGTATAATAGGCTATTACAACAGCTGCTATAGTCAATGCAAGTGTGGAATTCAAGCTATATTTCCTAAACCAATAAACAAGAAATAATAATGCATGACTCTGATGTGTTTAGATATATGCAACAAAGGAAACAACACAAAGTCAACTAAAGTGTTAGGCTATAGGCGATCTCAAGACTTTGCTCTATGCGCACTGTATAGGCTGCTTTCACAGTGTGCAGTAGCCTTCCACAGCACGGGCCAAAGCTGAACAGTTTGTAGTATTCACAATGCTAAAATTGAATAATTTACACTATTCTGTCAGATAGGACAACTATTAGGCTATGTATATCAATACAGACATGACACAATAAACAAAATAAAGTATGGTATTTTGTGTCCCGACACAAAATAGCAGGCACAATAAAAATCACACAATATTCAGAAAGAAAATAATGAATGAATATTAGAAAATAAACACAATAATAATGATGTAGACTACATAGAGTAAACAAAAATTTGAACCCTAATTAAATTGTCCAATGGAAATATTTTTTACAACATCAATGTGTTTTTATCTGTCTCTATAACACTACCATTTACACAGCTCACCTTGTAAACATTGTAGAAGTTGACAGTCTCTGGCTTCTTCCGATCACTATCAATGTCCAGGCTTTGGTGTGCTGTGATACGGATATTAGTAAGGATACATTAAAATACAGCCGAGCCATCGGATCCACCACGTCAACTCTGACCTGAGATAGAAATTAGCGCAAGCTGTAATCATTGTCCAACGCAAATATTTGTCACAACATCAATCTGTTTTTATCTGTCTCTATAATACTACCATTTACACAGCTCACCTTGGAAATGTTGTAGAAGTTGACAGTCTCTGGCTTCTTCTATCACTACCAATATCCAGTCCTTGGTGTGCTGTGATAAGGATAATTGTAATATTAATAATCCATTAGTAATAATTATGAACAATTATGAACAATATAACAAACAAATAATCACAGAATATTTTGACAGGTCAGGGGAAACGAAATAGAACATAGGTTATTTTGAACAAAACTGAGGTCCAATAGGTAGTCCAGCTGCCTAATTTGATTTACGCACTGCATCCGGGGCAAAAGCTCTTCACCCTTGCAGTGCACTTCCCGCAAACAGGTCGCTTGCATCCTTCACATGCAATCAGGGTCTTGTTCTGTTTGCAGTGGCTGTTGATTTGGCATTGCCTCCATTTTGCAGGCTGTTGCTGGTGTGGCTCTCTCAGAACATGCGCGGTCAGACTGGCCTTGACGTGCATGTGGTCTTCTCTCAGCTCCTTGACCAGCTGGAAGATGAAGGCTCTTCGGGCAATGCTGTTCCCTGTGCACATCTTGTAAAAGATGTTCGCGTTGATGGCAGCCAGGTCCAGGATGTTGCAGAACACTGCCACGGGCCATCTGCGGGTAGCCCCTTTGACAGAGTACAGCTGAGCCATCTGATCCACCACGTCAACTCCGACCTGAGATAGAAATTAGCGCAAGCTGTAATCATTGTGCAACGCAAATATTTGTTACAACATCAATGTGTTTTTATCTGTCTCTATAATTTATACCATATACACAGCCCACCTTGCTGACGTTGTAGAAGCTAACAGTCTCTGGCTTTTTCTTCCGATCACCTCTAATGTCCATGCTCTGGTGTACTGTGCTCAAGATAACAACATTCTTCTTTGGCTTTCCCTGGTATATGGTCAGAGAGGCTCGTTCGTGTTTCAGCACCTTAGTCGAAAACAGCTCCGCTCTCTGACACTGCACCGAACGAGGGAGCTCCCGTCTGGCTTTGTTGACAGTCCCCACCAGGCTGGTGTTCTTGCTCAGGAGATTCTTGGCAAGGCTGAGGTGATGGCTCCATCCAGTGGCGTGTCCAGACTTTTTTGACTGGGTTTGCCCAAGTGGGGCACTGTCTAATGCAGGGGTGACACACACACACACACTTTGTTTCCACTACCCATATCTACTTTAATTACTAACATTACATTATCTTACATTCCTGTGATTTAAGTTTAATTTAAAAGATAAGTAGACCAAGTAGACCTACCAATCACAACACAACACACCACCAGCACCATACAAATGTAATATAAAGCTTCCATACTTTATATACAAAAGAAAACAATACACATTCAAAAATAGTGACAGTATAAGTGCCAACAAAATTAAAATAAATAAAATATTTACTTGACAAAATTGTGCAAAACTTGAAATGTGCTACAGTGTAGTTGGTTAGAAGAACAGACTAGTAGTAATCTGTAGTAAGACTGTAGTAATCTTACAAACAGAGAGACCTGAACTCACTAGCTTACTTGACTAAAAAAAAAAAAAAAAAAGACTCACACCCCTCTTACATCTCTCCTAACAGACCAGCCAATCTTGTT
>CABFOQ010051756.1:0-21083 GCA_900660455.1 Gephyroberyx darwinii
GAAGTCGTCAGGGAGGAGGGAGGAGGTGGGAGCAGGGGGTGGGGGATGGAGGAGGGAAAAGAAGGTTTCAAAGAGTTTTTTAGGGTTGGAAGCAGAAGTTTGAATTTTAGTGCAGAAGAAAGTAGCTTTAGCAGTAGATAGAGAGGAGGAGAAAGTGGAAAGGAGAGATTGGACGGTAAGAAGGTCCTCAGGGAGTTTACCATTTCTCCATTTGCGCTCAGCCACTCTGAGGCTCCGTCTCTCAGTACGCACTGAGTCTGACAGCCAAGGGGCAGGTGGAGTTTGGCGTGCAGGCCTGGAGGTGAGGGGACAGAGATTGTCCAGAGAAGAGGACAGAGTAGAGAGAAGGAGATCAGTGGCAGTATCAGGAGATAGAAGAGAGAAGGATTCAGGGGCAGGGAGAGCAGAGAGAACAGAAGAGGAAAGATCAGTGGGGGAGCGAGAGAGGAGATTGAGACGGGAAGAAACCATGTGGGTAGAGAGAGGATGTAAGGGGGGAGAGGAGAGAGAGAGAGAGAGTAGGACATGAAGTAGTGGTCAGAGCGATGGAGAGAGGTAACGGAGAGGTTGGCAGAAGAGCAGTGTCTGGTGAAGATCAGGTCCAGTTGGTTGCCGGCCTTGTGGGTAGGAGGAGATGGGGAGAGGGATAGGTCGAAGGAGGCGAGGAACGAAAGAAGAGGGTCAAGCTTCTCGGTCTGGATGTTGAAGTCTCCAAGAAGCACGAGTCCAGAGCCATCATCAGGGAAGTGGGAGACTAGTGTGTCAAGCTCCTCCAGGAACTCACCAGAGGGCCTGGTGGACGATAAACAACCGCAATGGTGAGCTTGACTGGATGAGAAACAGTGACAGCATGAAATTCAAAGGAGAGTATTTCCATTTGCGGGAAATTAGCAGGCCAGTACCACCGCCCTGCCTCGCAGCTCTGGGAGTGTGAGAGAAAGAGTACACATCTGACAGAGCTGCGGGTGTGGCAGTGTTTTCTGGGGTGATCCAAGTCTCAGTTAGAGCAAGAAAGTTGATGGATGCGTAGCCTGAGATGAACTCAGCTTTCGCCACAGCCAACTGGCAGTTCCAAAGCCCCCCTGCAGCCACTTGCTCAATGTGAGTTGAGAGAGTAGGATAGATGAGATTAGTGGGGTTGCGGCACCTGGGTGTGACCCAGCATCTGCGCGACCACCGGAAAGAGGAGTAGACAGGAATAGGAAGCAAGCACATGATAGATCACAGTACAATGATCACAGTTTAAGTAATATGAAAAGAGGCTGCACCCAATCTTTGAAGAAGTTGGACTTGAAAAAGTCGCCTGTCGCCTTTGTTCACCTAGCCTTCATTTGCCTGACGCTTTCAGAGCAGCAGTGTTATAAGACTTCCACTGATTGCTAATTGTCTGCCAGGAGTGCAGGCCCCTCCCAGACACTTAACAAGACAATTGGCCCAGCTTGGGTGAAACTACCTTCAATAGGGGCTATGACACAAACAGAAACTGACCAACTAGCGGCTAACAATAGAATATTGATTAAAGCACTAGTACTAGTACTACTACTCTTATAGGGCAGTGAAAGGAACAGCTCCTTCTTACCTCCAGGCTATGGTCAAGCCTTACACCCCCGCCCGACCACTTCGCTCTGCTGCCTCGAGGCGACTGGTTGCCTCGTCGCTCAGAGGCCTCTGCGGTCGATCTACATAGTCACGGCTCTTCTCTGTCCTGGCCCCACAGTGGTGGAATGAACTCCCTACTGATGTCAGGACAGCAGAGTCGCTGCCCATCTTCCGCCGCAGGCTGAAAACCCACCTCTTCAGGAAACACTACCCTGACCCTTCCTCTTAGCACTAGGCTATTTGTCTTCACTTAATCGCTGTTTATTAGCGCTTGTTTATCTGACTTACTTATTTTGTCTTAGCTCTAGTTTATTTGATTTACTTATTTGTCTCACTTGTTTACTTAAAAGTAGGTAGCTAATGTTACTGCACTTTTACCTTAGCACTGGTTATGCTCCTAAATGCTTGTTTAGGAAGGAAATGCACTGATGATTTCTGGTGACTAGTAGTTCTCTTGCCGACCTATGTTGAATGCACTTACTGTACGTCGCTTTGGATAAAAGCATCTGCTAAATGACTGTAATGTAATGTAATGTAATCAGGCATCTCCGGTTAAGAGTGCTTGTTGTCTAGGATCAGCTTCATGCTCCACATTGTAATTACCCTAAATGGACACTGGAAGGCATGAAAATAAAAACATGATATTTTGATGGACTAGAAGTAAGGGATGGACAGATACTGACACCGGTATCGGATATCAGGCTACAACAGGCTAAAATAAGGGATCACTATCATATAACTGAATAACAAGGGCCATGTAATGTGAGAAATCAAGGGAAGTGACTTATCGATATTTTCATTTTTCATACACAGAAGGATCCTACATTTCATTAATGGAGAAAATGGATTTCATCTAAATCAGCTCTACTCTGCATTGACCAATACTTGATGGTGGCACACGGTTGAGGCTGCCACAATGTGGTTCCAAATAAAACAGCAATTTCGCATTGACCACAAGTGAAAAATGATTATAAAAAAATGAGTATAAATATAAACAATATTTATTTAAAAAAAACAAAAAACTACGAGACAGTATAACATATCAGAAGTGAATGATTGCAAATGAAACTAGAGAAGGCCTCAAGGAATGTAATTTGCCTGGGTTTTAGAGAGGAATGAGCAAGTACCTATAAACAGGTGAAATGTGACATGTCATCCATAGCAAAGCAATTCACATAAGATTACTGCACACAGTATAACAATTTTACTAAATTGAAATGTTAAAAACAAAAGATGAAAAAAACATGTGGGATCATTTGGCAAAGTTTAGAAACTGTAAAAAACTTAGCAGAATTCAGACTCCATGTTGTAATGCCTGGAGGGGGCAGGTGATGATAGAATAGGCAACTTTCTGGATAACGTGCACAAGGGTGAGTCCCAGCTCATTTCATCAAACTTCTAAGGGCAGCAAGACACGACAGGCCATGTAATCCATAAGAGTGTTGAAGCAAATGTTTTTGTACCATGCTGTACAAGGCGTTTTCCAGTGCATCAACAACTTTTAGGCATCGGGTCCAGGCATTGTGTTGCTGGCAATGGGACCAGCTGGGAGAGAGGTACCCCTCAGTAACACCTTCCCTCCATTGTCACCACTGCTGCTCAGGAAATGGGACACCAAGCCATAAAGAAGGGGCCTAGAAAGGCAAACCATATAACTATTAGTACTATTACTATTATTTCTGGTTTCTTTGATAGTACACAGAGTAAAGTGACAGGAAACGAGAGACAGCAAGTTGGGGATGAGACATGACAAAGATTATAGCTAGAATCAAACCCATGATGTAACAAGTATGTGGTATGCACCTCACTCTGCTTAGCCACCATGACGCCTGAGAAAACTCTACAGCAACTCGGCCTGGGGTAACATTTTGATGTTATCACTCTAAATGCTATCTGAAAATGCTATCCCATGATTGATTGTTGACTCAGAGTGTGCAGTAAATCCTGGACCACTGTCTTGGAAAGCAGGTTATGGTGCTATTGGATTTTATCATTCCTGAATTTAAAGGAACTTACACAGATTTGGAACTTGCATCCTCTACTACTTTCAGTTCATTCGCCAGGAACTGTCTGTCCAGGGGAACTTCAGGTTGGCCCGATTCTGTAAAACAAACAGTACCAAGTTTTGAAGATAGCACATCAGCCTGGACCAGCTTTGACATGGTATAGACTCGACTGTAGTATGGTTTGCTTACCAATAGTGAATAGTTACATTACATTACAGTCATTTAGCAGACGCTTTTATCCAAAGCGACTTACAAAGATACTTGACACTATGTGGGGATCGAACCCACAACCCTGAGAGTCTCATGCTCTACTGACTGAGGTGTCTGTTACATTCCAAAATTTGCAACAAGCAGTCACAACCCAGAAATATAAGCATTTAAGTCTCTAACAAGTACAATACTGCCGCTGTATCTTGTGTCAACTTTTCCAAAAATAGGCACAGCCTTGTTTTTAGCTTGCTGAGCATGAGTTATCCAATGTGTTTTGAAATAAGCAAAAGGGTCATAGAAGCAAGTAAAAACATGAAAATCATCATAAAATGTTTTTGTTGGCAGTTGACAGTTGCTTCAACAGCTGCTTTGGCAGTTGACAGTTGCTTAATTGTTCATGCCACGAACAATTAACTGGAGACACTTTCGCTACAGACACCATCTGATAAAAGGTTTTCTCCCAAGGATTCCCATCCAAGATGTAGGGAGATAACAGTGGGGAGCGTGACCTCTGATCAGAGTAGCCTCTAGCCATTTTATACAATCTCTAATTGTGAAAACATCGAGTGAATTAAGTAATAGTGAGAATTAACTCATTTTGCTCATTTTGACCCCTGACCCCCAGTTTAGGAACCACTGCCTTATTTCCTGACACAGCCATTTTGGGACACATCTGTCACATTACTCTGTTAGTAAGTATACTAATTCAAGTTCAAGTCATTTATTATCAAATGTGCAGTATCACTTACAGTCATACTGTACAATGAAATGTTTTGGACTAGTGTAGCTTATCAGTGCAGTGCAGTGACTTGCTGCTAGCTTAAACAGAGTAATCCAGTGGTTCCCAAACCTTTTCGGCAGACATGGGGGCGCTAAAATATGTGAAAACACTGGGCATGCGTGGACGATGTTCACCCACCTGCAGTCAGTACTGAAGCAGTGTACCTGTACTTGTTGAATTCAAGGTACTCCCGGATGAGCTCGTTGATGAGCAGATTTTCGTGGGACAGCGGCGGACGAGGTTCACTCTGGTCATCCAGGGCGCTGAACACCTCTGCCCGGATGCGAGCCTTCAGCTGGGCCATGACCCCACGGGACTCCAGCGTTTCCCTCACAGCTGAAATATTTAAGTTTTTATATGGCCAGTATGATTCATTTTGGTGGGTTAACTGCTCCCGACGCGAATTGAAGAATAACGTAGCCTCTATTAATAGATATAGTCTTGAGTCATATTTATGGGGTATGTACCTTTGCCGGTAAACTTTAAACTGCCAGGTTTCTCAACGGACCCGTGCGATAATGTCACGTCAAATTATTGGGGCAAAGCTAACGTTAGCATGTCAGTGTTAGCAGACTAACTTGTGCAGTGCAGATTTACAGACAAACTTTCCATTTCCTGCCTTGTTATTTAATTTAGTATATTGGTAGTTAATCTAGCATGAACATGACGAATAATGATAGCCCTTACCGCATTTCAGTTCTGTGATGGTCGCCATTGCAACAAGTGTAAACAAACAACTGTCCGCCAGTTTTCACAACCAAGGCTGAACGTCTTCTGCCATCTAGTGGCTGGAAGTAGCAATTACATCTCATGATTCATAGAAACCAAAGGTGTGTCTATTACGTCTACGACCGTACTTAATCTCAAACTACGTTTAGGTGGGTTCGATAGCCACTACATCCCCGGTTGCAGGCATGTATATTGGTGGTTGTCTTGAGCACTTTTTTGTGAGAAAACCCCCTCATATTATTCATTTAAATGTTATGTTACAGTTCTACATGAAAATATTCAGACCTATCCATTTTGCCCCACACTCATTTTAAAAGCATATCCAGTATATTCAAACACATTTTTATTAATTCCAGCATGATGTATGGTACAGACAATACATACAGTAAATGGTCAGTCAAATATGAACAAGCTTGATACAAAAAGTATAAATATAATACAATCCTCAGAATTTTAAGGACACTTTAATACACTTTGTCATATGACATAAATAAAGTAGGGCTTCTCTTTGAATATATTGTCTAAACCAGTAAGACAAAAACAATAAACATCTCTTCTCTTTGAAAGGTCCATATGGATCTTTGAATTAAGAATAAAGGTCAACATGGGAAAATGTATTTATATATATATGTGTGTGTGTGTGTGTGTGTGCGTTTATATATATATATATATATATATACACATCTGCCATACCAGCACCATAGGAACAATACTGACATTTTTCTGTGTATGTATGTATAGGATGACTTGTTTGGTGGAAGCAGAGAGACGTATTCTCACACAGATCACCGTTGTTTTGAAGAGGCATTCTCTTCATTCATGGTGGTTTTCACTATCGGTGTCAGGTTACATCCGAACAGCAAGTTCTGTATTGACTGTTTTATGTGTTTACTTTGACAGAAATAAACAAAGGCCACAACATAGTTTGGACGTTTGCTAGCGTCTTGGCTCACCTCAATGTTTACCTCTTTTTCCCTGACTTATAAAAACTCTAAATTGGCAGCTTCAAGCTCAGTTTCTTAAGACTGTGAAACCCTTACTTCTCCTGGGTTTTCCAGGGTGAACCTTGTGAAGGTTAGTGTGTCAAAGATCTTGGCGTTATTTTCCTGTCACAGTTCCTTCAACAGGAAAATAGAATAGATATAAATCAATTTATAATTACAAAATCATCTCTTTTTATTTCTGTGTGTAATAGGCTAAACAAGTGTGAGTTAAATTGTCAACATTTAAGCCTGAGACGTCAACATCAAAAATATACCATGTGCTTTATAAACACTTAAAATGTAGCAAACCTACAAAAATAATTTGGCTCCCATTCAAAAAGAGAATGAAAATCCTTAAGATTTGTGATACGCTTTCATTCCAGCTCTTGGCTTAATCCCTTCATGGAATAAACTGACTCCACTACTGAAAGTAAAATATTTACAGTACAATATTGCTGAATCTCAACTGTAGCCCACTGTAATCCACTGTAGCTTTTGTTACACTATTTGAGGTTAGCCGTGTCATTTTTTGACTTATGACAGTATACTTGTGTTTGTTTTAAACCTGCAAATAGGGACTGCATCATCAGCTTCTCTTCAGATTTATCCTTAGGTAGTAAATAGACAATGCCCTTATGGAGAAAAGTTTTAAGCTGCCATGAAGCTTGACATGGCCAATTCTACATGTGTTGGAGAGCCACTGAAAGAAAGTGCCACGTCTCTATACCAGGATCCTTTGGTGCGGGGGATTGGGAACATCTAGACCAACCCAGCTTCCCGGCACATTCGGTAGAACTGTCCCCTCTGTGTGATGAGGTTGGCTGGGGAGTCCGTCTCAGAGATAAGGCCTCTGTCCATAACTATCACTCTGTGAAACAACAAGAAAAGACGAACACAGGTTTCAGATTCAGCATTTCTCATTGCATTTGGTCAAACCCCCCCTAACATATGCCTAAAATTCATAATAAAATGTGTGTTGAGGGGCTATGCTAACAAAACAGGCTATGATTAGCATGTGATTCAATACGATTAGTGGATTATAACCTACCTAGTGTAGTCCATGATGGTGTTGAGGCGGTGGGCAATGGTCAAGACAGTACAGTCCTCAAACTGTGTACGGATGGTGGACTGGATGAGCATGTCTGTCTCCAGGTCCACGGCAGCTGTAGCCTCATCCAGAACCAAGATCTTGGTTTTCCTCAGCAGGGCTCTGGCCAGGCACACTAGCTGGCGCTGACCCAAACTACACAGACACGGAGTTGGAGAGGAAGTGGGAGAAAAAGAGACAGAAAATCACATCAAGCTTTTCATAGACTAGCTATTTAGACTTGGTGTGAAATAGCATAGCCCTATTATTAGACATGGGCTGTATGTTACAATTTTGGCCGGATGTAGTAGAGAGTGACTAGTTGGTACAATGGCCACTGTAATGTATCAGTGTATTCATCCATACCTGAGGTTTTCCCCTCCTTCTGAGCATTCATAGTTGAGTTTGTCAGGCAGATTGGAGACAAAGTTCTTGAGGTGAGCAAGCTCCAACGAACTCCACACCTCCTCATCAGAGTAGGTATCAAAGGGGTCAAGGTTCATTCGGATGGAGCCTGAGAACAGCACAGGGTCCTGGGAAAGAGTAATTCATCACAAAACCGTTACATTGGACACTGATTTGACATCAAGCACAATTTTGACAGTGCAGGAGGAGAGGCCAATGTTGGATGGATCTCTGTTATTAACACTGTAGTACCTGAGGGATGATAGTAATGCGTGAGCGGAGGTCGTGGAGTCCAATGTCGGCGATGTTGACTCCATCAATAAAGATCTTTCCCTTTGCTGCCTCCAAGACCCTGAAGATGCCAAGGGCTAGTGAGGACTTCCCTGCTCCTGTCCTACCAACTATTCCAACCTAGGAAAGATTCGTTTTCACAGTCAGAATTTACATGGAATCATTTTGTGGGAGCCATAGTGAATACAGCAATTTAGCCGAAACCGGTAAAGATCATGAACTGTTTTCATCGGAGAAGATGACTCACCTTCTCTCTTTCTTGAATATGCAAGGTGATGCCCTTCAGTGCCAAATCAAGGCCTTTGCGGTACTGCAGCCCATAGTCGTGGAACTCTATAGTGCCGCTCTGGGGCCAGGCTAGTGGCAAGGAGTTGCCCTCCACACTCCAACTGGCCTGAATGAGAAGTCAACAGAGTAAGGAACATTAAAAGCTCTTCTGTTGTATGGTTCTGGAGTTGGTGTCCGGATCATAGATTTGCTACTGTTGCAGTCATCATTGAAAGAAATCATACTGAACACTTACAGTGCTTATTCTTTTAAGATTATTATTGTAGTACTATAATCCCACCAAGTGTGTGTGTGTGTGTGTGTGTGTGTGTGGTGGGTGCACTGACCTCTTTAGCAGTTTCAGCGTACTCCTTGACTCTCTCCACAGAAACAATGTTGTTTTCTACATCGGTCCACGATCTCACAATCCAGCTCAGTATTGCCGTCACCTGCAACATCCAACAGAATGAGGTTTACAACAAAACATTTTCTAACCTGCAGTGGTAGTGTGTGGATTGTGTAAACCAATCTACTTTTCTCTTTCATTTCAGTTTGGCAAACTGCAAACTGCCCAATATTGCAGTGTGGGGGTTGTCTGTAATGGTTTTTGCATGATTGTGTAGCCAGAGGGACCATATAAAAACAACTGTGTTATTAGGCAAGTTCGGTATCTGGATCACCTGCAGTGTGTGTGTGTGTGTGTGTGTGTGTGTGCAGAACCTCTTACCTGGAGGGAGTGTGACACAGCCAAACCCACTATGCCTGGGCTCAGGGTGTTTTTCCCCATCACAGAGAGAATGGCAGCAGCTAAGACCACACCATTACCAACAAACTCCAGATTGACTGCCAGCCACCTGTGGATGTGTGATTGATTTAGATGTGTGCAGACAAGTTCCAAAGTGTTCAACGCTTTCAGGATTTTCATTCCACTGTCCTCAGCACTAAAGCCAGAAAGTATGTTGCCTGACAATGTAACATGATGCTCTCTTCTCTATCTCCTGGTGCTGTTATCTCGGTAACAACAGCGTACAGTTCTCTAATGCATCATAACTCATGAACTGTTTACTGAATGAATGGATGAATGGATGAATGGATGAACTATGCTAAGACTCATTATTGTCATCATGTATCATCTCACCGGGTGGCCACAAATCGGGGGAAGTAGGAGGTCTGATTGAAGTCTACCCTCTTATTGGCCTGCACAATGAACCTGGACTGCTCTCCAAAGGCCCGGATGACACTGGCGCCCTGTACAGTCTCATTGAAGTGGGTGTAGATGGGCGAGCGGCTCACAGCTTCCAGTCTCCGCAGCTGACAGGATGTGGCAACGTAGAAGCTCTGTAGCCCGCAGTGGAAAAGTAAAACACTTTTAATGAACTGAGTGAAACCAAGAGGCAGGAGAAAGAGCAGTTTGGGTTTTCCCAGAATTCATAGTGAATGTGCGTAATATCTATGTCAGCAGGTGGGGAACAAAACACAACTCAAGTCTGAATGGCAAGATCAGCAGGTTTGGTTTTAGAGCCCAGAGCTTTTATTTCCAATAACATACAGTAAATGGAACCAGCTCTCGCTTTAACCTGACACTTAAAACAACCATAAAGATCAAGGTCAATTAAAAGGTCATGAAGCTGTACCTGGACAAAGGCGTAGAGGAAAGCGAGAGGCAAGATGACCACAGCTGCAAAGGGTGTCGCCATCATCACAATTATGCAGACTTCCATGAGTTTAAAGACATAGCTTAGCATCATCTTCAAGCCATCAGGGATCATGCAGTCGATGGCATCAATCTCTTTGGCAAAGCGGTTGAGTAGGTTGCCGCTGGGTGTGCACTCAAAGAAGGACATGGGAGAATGGAGCACATTGTTCAGCAGGTCCATATGCAGGTGGCGAGAGGCTATGATGCCGCCGACTGAGATGGCAACAGTCGTACCAAAGATGGCTACACCTGAATGGAAAGGGAAACAAGGAAAACAGTGTGAACTTTTCCTTTGCATCTGTACACTGCATGTAAACCCAAATCGGGGATCGATAAAGTTCATCTTATTTTCATATTGATACAGTATTGATACATTTTTGTGGCAAAGTAAAGTATGGATCCATATTCCAATTTGCGGAAAACCATTTTTGCATTACCTATTAAGGAATTGAGCAACAATATCCACAAACAGAGCTACTCGAGTCCCCAGTGTGTTTTTCTGTTATCTGTGTTGCCTACTAACCTTGTGCGAAGCCCAGCGCCCCAAAGACAGTCAGCTTCAGGTCTGTATCAATTTGGGTGCCGTTAACAATTGGGTCATCAGCCCACATGCTGAGCCAGTAGTTGTAGGCCAGTGAGGCGCCTTGCTGAAAGGCATACAGGAAGATGATGGGAATGATGAGGGCCAAGCCAATGGTCTTGAAGTACTCCATGTACATCTCCAACCTGACCTGTTGTGGAGAAGAACCAGAACAGTGATCAACTTCAAGGAGTGGGACAAATTTGTCTTTGCATCAACAAGTCTTTCAGCTTGTTTCCTCAGACAGGGACGTCTGTGTTAAAATGTTTTTAGAGCAATAGAAGTTCCACTGAAACCTAACTTCAAATGTGAGTTGGAGTGAAAAGCCATTTGTTGACTTACCCTTCCAGTGCGGGCCTTGTCAACCTCAGTCAGCTTGCCCAGGTCCTCTGGCACCTGCTCTTGATCTGTTTCAGACACAGGCTCCATACTCTGCAGGTTGGTGTTAGTGGTGTCACCCCTGGGGAATATGGACAGGCCAGAGGTAAGTTTCATAAGACGATGCCAAACATCTATTTGATGTCAATTCACATGTTAGTTTACTTACCCAATGAGCTGCTCCTGTGACAGGTCTCTGGAAAATGGCATGAAATCTACCATGCTGAGTCGAGCATTGGACCTTCGGGAGCCAGCTACGTGACAAGCACAGCTTTTTAATGTCAAGTGATCACTCATTTTTGAATGATATTTATTACATGTAAGTGTTACTGTACACTCTCAAAGGACAAACGTGTGTAGCACATTTCTAAATAAAGTTACAGTGCTGCAAAATAAAGGGAATGAAACAACCATTGAATGAATGGAAGTGGAGTCTTTTGAATTTAATACTGAAATGTCCCTTTACCTCTCTGTATGGCACTCTCTTTACGCTCTGTGCTGGCAAAGGTGTGGATGAAGTCGGCAAAGGCCCCATGGCGGCTAAGGAGCTCCTGGTAGGAGCCGCTCTCTGTGATTTCTCCATCCGCCAATACAAAGATGAGGTCAGCTTGCGGCAGGAAGCTCATCCCATGGGTCACCAGGATGCGGGTCTGTATCACAAGCCACACAGGTCAAATAGGAGCAGAATCTAACACAAAATGGAGGCTTTCTTCAAAAAATCCAAGTATCAGCAAAATGGTATGTTCCATAATATGATAACAATAACATAGGTCTGTTATGTCTGGGTGTTAAAATAAACATACATGGCTGTAAAGAGTTTTGGTGTTGTGAAACCATGTTTTGACTCTTTGCAGCTTAGTTGGACAGGCATAGGCGTGCTAAATTAGGGATGAAATCTTGAACTCTGCAAGATGTGCAACATGCATTACCTTGTCTCTAAGCACTCCTTTTGGTCCGATGACTTTGTCAAAGATGTGTTGACCCACATGAGCATCTACAGCAGACAGTGGATCATCGAGCAGGTACACATCAGCCTTCCTGTAGACAGCCCTGGCCAGACTCACCCTCTGCTTCTGCCCTCCTGACAGGTTCAGTCCCTGCATGGACAAAATTATTGTGGATTTTGAGATGGGGAGACATACAACAGTGCAGGCAACAAAATAAAAAAGTTTTTATTGAGAGAGAAGTGAAATAATTCCCATACCTTCTCCCCAATCTCTGTGGCGTCTCCAGCAGGGAGGATGTCCAGGTCTGGCTGCAGGGCACAGGCCTCCAACACACGCTGGTACCATGTCTTTAGCTTTTCACTGCCAAATACAATGTTGTCCTGGACTGTGGCATTCTGGATCCAGGCCTGCTGGGGCACATATGCTATGGAGCCCTGTGATGGAAGAAGCCAAAAGAAAGATAGACAGTTATTATTAAATTAATCCCACATCTATGTATAGAACGTCCATATATAACTTGTGCACAGTACCTTAACACTGACACTTCCACTTCTTTTCTCTGTTTCCCCAAGCATTGCAGACAGCAGAGATGACTTTCCACTGCCCACGTGCCCGACCACAGCGACGAGCGAACCCCGTGGCACACAGGCATTGATCCTGTTAACGAAGTAGAGAATTTTCCCGTGAGCCTCCTTCAATTTTATCCCAGGATTGTTTTGGAATGAAGTTTTTAGGATAATCCATACCTTTTTAGACACGGAGGACCCTCTGCAGACCAACTGAAAGTGCCGTTATCTATCACAACATCTTCCCCACCTAAGCAAGAGACGGAGACAAATGAAAAAAAAGTCTCCAATGAACACTGAAGACAGAACACTCTCTCTACCTGAACAACAAATTTTCAAAACAAAATTCCCCCTCAAAGTTACTCGTCAAATTGCAGTCTGAATGTAATTACAAGTGATTGAATTTGCTTAATCATACAAATTACAGAGTTGTTGCTTTTTCATAAGATGCTTTGGGAAGTGTTGACAGATTACAGACAGAGGAGAGGAGTTTTTATTTCTCTTTGAATCATATGTCTGACTTCATGCTGTGATTTACATTCAACCACTGAATGGGAACATGCTATAATTACCCTGTCTACCAGTCATCCTGGGACCCAGGAAGTGACAATGCACATGAACCATACAAGGTTGTGGGATTCCACAGATATAAACAACAATTTTTATGGTCTGCTTTTATGAGTTATGACAACCTACAGTTTCAGTGTGTATGGGAACCAAATAAATTGTTGAAATTAAACAGAGTAGGTTATTTCATGGGTGGTGCTCTTACCAGAACTCAAAGGAGCCTTTGTAACATTGTCCACTTTCAGTTCCTCTGAACACAGGTACTTCCCCAGACGTTTCAGCGAGACCACAGCCTGCAACAGGGCGAACTGTTAATTATCTCAACCATATATAACTTATAGCTAGAGTAAACATCTCAGCGTTTTCATGAGTGTTAAAGGGCAGCGTGATCTACCTGCATAGTGGTGCTCATCGCAAATGGAAGCTGACTGAGGGGGGTCTTCAAAATGTTGATCAGTGCCATAGAGACAAAAACCTTCTGTGCATCCAGGACGTTCCTCTCATCAATCATCACATAGACTCCAAACATGGAAAAGGCAATCTTGGGGAAGAAACAGACAAAATGTTACCTTATACGGGCACAAACTGATGTGATGGGTTATTTCCACAAGGACAAGGAAGCTACAAATGCACCAGATGGAAGTTGTAACTAAACTTCGGATACAACCCACTTACCAGGAAAGAAGAGGAGTTGAAAGAGGCAATGGAGATGGAATAAAGGATCTGAGACTTCTTTAGGGCCTTGAGCTCCTTCTCTCTGTAGCCCAAAACCTGCTCCAGGAAGGCCTTCTCCCAGGCATAGAACTTCAGGATCTTGATCCCGTTCAGGATCTCGTTCATCAATTTGATGCGGCCATCCATGAATTTCATTTGGACCTCCTGTTGACCAGACAGAGAGGTTTGTAGGTTTCAAGTTTTATAACAAAAACATCCTCAGACAGAAACTCGGACAGAGCGGAAAAACAATAACAAGACCAAAGCAAATACATGCATTTGTGAACATGGGTTTGTCTTGTTACAACTGTAGTAGTGTTATTGAACATCATACAACAATTTAGAATTTATTGCACTACAGGGCTACATTCAACAATTTTATAACAAGGAAACAACAAAGGGCCAGGAATGCGGTCACTACATTCCAGCCTGTAAGTTTGATTAAACTGCCATACAAATTTGCCAAACTGTCTGTTGTTTTTCCAAAAAAACGAAAAATTATGTTTTCCTTCTGCCCACTCTTTCCTGTCATTGTTTTTCAAAAGCATTATATGGTGCAGACATCAAAAGGACAACGGAGAACGTACCATCCAGGCCAAACGCCCACACAGCTCTTCAGCCACTATCTAAACCAGCTGTGGCATCCCTGACATAACAAGCCAGATGCCAGTGCTACTGGGGTAAAAGTGCGTAGGAAGCTAATAATAGATGGTACCTGCAGTTTGCTTCTTTTCTTAGCTATGAATCCGTTCAATGGGAAGATGAGGATGACAGTGGCAATTCCCGCCAAAGCAGATGGGCCAAGGTGCTAAAAATAGGAAGGATGAAATTGCATCAAGGAATTTTCCAGCATTAAAATGTACTGTAATCTAGGTTTAGATTGAATCATTTATTAGATTTATCATGAAAGAGAAGGAATTTGACAATGTGATGAAGTCAATGAGTGAATGCACTACATTACAACGTACCTGCCAGAGGAAGAAGAGACAAAGTGCAATCTCAATAGGAGCCAACCAGACGGCGTTAAAGTACACGACAAAGTCCATCAGCTTCTGAGTGTCTGCTGAGACCAGGTTCACAATCTCTCCCACTGTGCAAGTCCTCCTGGCAGCACTGTTTATTACCAAAGACTGAAATGAGAGCGAAAGAGGCAAGACAATTAAGTCAATGCATTGTGTATAATTTTTGAAGGTTTCAAAGTTCATTCATCTTAGGTATTTATTTTATTTTTTGCCATTTAGGTGAATATTTACGTCATGCCTAGAAGTTAGCGGCAGTGTCCATGGACAAAGATATACCCACCTTCCTGTAAACCAGGCCCATAACAGCTGTCTTCACCCTCATGCCCACAGTGAAGCAGGTGTACATGTACTGATGGTGGAAGAGAGACTGGAGACATGAAAGCAGGAACATGAGGGTGGCATAGAAGTATCCCTTCCACAGTGGAGCGTCTTCTTCCCTCATGAAACCCAGCAGCTGACTGTAGTTTTAAAAGCCAAAACAGGAAGAGGAAGAGGAAAAAGAAGAAGAAGACAGAAGTGAACATGGCCGTCTTTATGCTCCAGAGGACATGTTTTTTACATGTTACTTGTTCATTTGTTCAGTGCACACTTAAATGCACGTAATTAATGACTATATATCCCAGCCAACATTGAAACGTGGGGCCCATATGGGTTAAACATGGGCTGCAATATGGGTCCCAAGTGGGTTTGTGCGTGGGTTCCACTGTCGCCCCCCCCTGTATTCGCCCATATGGGCTTGCTATGTGGTACCCATGTTACTGAACCCATATGGGTCACACATAGTGTTCCCAGTTCCAGCCCATGCCCGCATATATCCCTTATGGGGCCCACACAATTTGTCCAGTTCAAGCCCATGCCCACTTGGTGCCCATGTAGCCCGCATTTAACCCATATGGGGCCCACATGGACATGTTGGCTGGGATAGAATCAAAACACTATTTCTATTAATGATTATCCCTGGAACGTGGAGCATTATACAAATGGAAACCGACACAGGCAGGCAGGTTTTTACTATGTCAACACAATTTTTTTTTTTTCAACCTGGTGTTAAAAAGAGCCTCGTCTTTGACTGTATGCCTTAAACCAATGGCCTTGAGCGCTGCTGTGGCTGCTGGCTCACTGGTCCACAAAAAGCAGCTCTGGTTGCACAACAGTGCTCCTCTTGTGGCCAGGCTGCCCTCACACTTGGCCAGCGGCTCCCTTATTGTGGTCCACCGGCATTTCTGCCATTCAGAGCCTCCTCTCCCTCCCTGCTAGTTTCTTTACAGTGCCTTACCGTCCTCCATACTGGAGCAGAGAGGGCTGTGGTCTCCTCTCCCTTTCTTGCGCACAGTTCCATGACCGTAATTAACACTTCCACTGATCCTCCGTTGTGCATCAACAACAACATTCCTGTCTGACTAGTGGAATGGTGTGGCGGGTGCTGGGTGGCGGGGTCAACCGTGGCCTATTTTCTGTGTTGCCAGGTTCTGTTTTTGTGTGGATGTTAATGTAAGGGATCATTGAAAAAAGACAATGAAGATGATATCTGAGGTGATAGCTAAGGAGTTTGTTTGGACAGCAAAGTCACAATATTTTGATTGCTGTGTTTTTTTTTTGATATGAATGACATTGTCATTTAAAACTGGCTGTCTAAGAGGGATGTCAACAAGACTGTGGCATTTTTGTTTTACCAAAATCTGGTAAGCCATGTTTCTTTAACTGATTATACCAGGAAAATAAAATCTCTTTCAATTTCAATCTCCCACTTAGAGTTTTAGGCTCTTCTTAGGCTCATCTTACCTCAGCACCTGGGGGATGGCGAACATGAAGGCGTCATGTAATATGATGCACAGGGTGCCAGTCAGGAAGTAAGGGCCAAACTTGCGTGCCAGTGTTCTCAGCAGGAAGAACCCAGAGCTCTGCTCCTTCTGAAGCTTTCTGAGGAGCTGAGCTTGGTCTGGCAGTCTGCTACCTAGCGCCACACCCGACGCCAAGGCCTTCTCCTGCCTGCCACAGGGGGAAAACGCACATAGTTACAGACAACATGATGCCGGCGCCTTTCAAGTCTTTAATGTTAAACAGAAAAAATGAAGAAAAGAAGTGGTTGTCGTTAGTACCATCACTGATGCGTACAAGAATGTGCCAGCAGCCGTAAAAAGCATTATTTCCTAACGTGAGTTGTGACACTTAATGCAAGGTTATTGGGTTTAACAACGGACCTTCAAAGCTGGGATATGTTAACAATTATTATATTTTCGTCCCAAAATGTTTCTGGTGATGAGACAGCTCGAATTTCAATTTACCCTGATCACAGCTTAGTCAGGCTGCACTATACTGAAGTTTGACCACAATGCAATAAAATGGAATTGATTCCTGGACCATTAAGCGACGATAGTTAGGACAATGCATTGGATTACTGGCCTGTGTCAAAATAGAAAGCAACGTGATCCAGAAGAAACATGAAAGAGAAGAAGAAATGATGGTATAGTAAATGTGCAGTGAAATGCATTTGATCGGTGTACAGACGTCACAAACCTGTACTGCACATGTTGTTCCCCGAACTATGACTTGCTGAGATGATTATTGTTCTCTCCTGTACATTCCTTGCTGCTGCAGATCTAATACGTTCCAGGTGTCTCAGATTAAGTCTGCTAAGCTTGGTTGGTTGATAGAGATGTTTGGGGTTGCCTTTATTGGGGTGGGGTGTGCCTGTGTAAGTGTGTGTGCCTGAACATGACTTAAGACCGATGCATTACTGTTTAGAAAAGGTTCTCACTTTTGAAGTTTGGCACATTCATCCGTCCAGTCCTGCTCCAGGTCAGAGATGATTTTGTCTGAGGTGTCTTCCTCTCTCAGGGTCCACAGGTCCTCTGCTTCCAGCGGAGTGCGATATCCTTTCACAACAAGGCTGAGGGAGCATAAACACGAGTCACACACATTTTAGTCAACAAAGACACACATTATCGGAAAGAAACCCACACTGTACATCCCATGACTCAGCTTTATAATTGAGGGGTTTTCAAGAACCATCTTACCCGGTGAACCACCAGAAGAGGATCTTTGACAGGAAAGAGGCATCTCTCACTGGACAGGGATTCTGAAACAGATTGCAGACCAGCCTCACTATAGTTTCATATCCAAGTAAATCTCTCACTACTTAAAGGCTTTCAAGAAATACAGGGCTCTACGGAAGATGGTTGAATGGTGCACTTATGGAGAGTTTATTTACTGGATACAAAATGTGTGTAAACAGTATGATACAGTGAGGTGGTCCATTGTAGAAAGTAGAGGCCACAGACTCTCAGAGGATAGGATAAAAAGAGTTCAGTGTTAGTGCTGGGTGAGGAGGATGTTGTGAGGTCTAGCAGCGACGGATTGGAAATGTGTCATCACTAACTCTCCAACAGGACACACACACACACACACACACACACTCCATCTCCATCTCTCCGCCCTGCCACCCCCTCACCACGGAGTTATTACCATTACTCCTCTTCTTCATCCCTCACTTCCTCTCCCCCTCTCTTCCTGTGAGTAACTCTAACCAGAGCGTGGGGCGAAGAGGAGGAGGACACACCAACCAACGGGTGTGTCCCCACCAGGCTGTGGCTTCTGCGCACTCAACCTCCTCACCACTGGGCACACTTTGTTAGGGACTTTTCCAGTTATTTTGATTGTTTATCACCAGGGAAATAGAGGCTAATTTTCATTCACCTGCCATCTGTAATAAATCAGTAGTGCTATTTTCAGCCGGTAAAGGTTTTGTCAGACTGGTGTTTGATTGAATAGTGAGCGCCGGATCTGTATTAAGTAATGGCTCTGGTGTTGTGGTTATGGACTGAAGGCATGGGTCATGATGTTATCCAGTACTGGTGTGAGTGAGTCACAGTGATGGAATGCAGGAGAACAACGACAAACACACACATTCATTCACACTTTCCTCATAGGAAGCCAAAGCAGCACAATGAGAGAGAGACAAGAAGTGAATCACATAACTTCCTCCAAAAGGGTAAGTGTGTTGACAACTAAAGCTCAAAACCACAGGGCTGCTTTTCAGGCATTCTCTTTCCTGGGTGTTGGATCGAGTGCGCATTTTGACGGAAGTGGTCTACATTCTGTTCTGCTTACCTTTTGGAAGACTGTTTTTCCCTCCGCGGGCTGATCAGCAAAACAGCACAGGAAGAGCTGGGCAAGTTGGATTGCGAAGTAGGAGAAGAAGGCCAGGTATCGTACAATATCAGAGGCAATGCCCTATGATACAAGAACACACAAGTTATGGACATTGGAACGCTGCTGAAATGCCACTTTGCTCTCCCTTTGAGTTCATTTCAGAAGTTAGTCTAAATTAATTGCCATTGTGGCTAAGCCTGTGTCACAGAAAAATAACATTGTTCTTAGATCAAAACAATCAAAGTTTTACTTGGGATCAAAATGTGTTTTTGTTGTTTCATCTCTTTCAACACTAGCCAAACAAACATCCTGTGTGTTACAGTGTCATTTATCTTCAGTGCGGGCTTGCACTGAGTTTCACAACACTCACAGCTCTACTACTAAATGCACTATATTGGTTTTCCCATGCTTACACATTATATAGCACAGGATATGGTTTATACACCAGGATCACAGACACAATAAAGCTTATTTTGAACCGTTCAGCTAAATCAGGGTGAAAACCCAAAGTCTTTAATGGTGCACTTTATATAAATGAAACGATAGTTAAAGGCCCCAGTCACGCTAAGAGCCCATATCTGTAAATAGAGAGATTGTGGTTCACAAACCAGCGCCCTTACTTTCAATCGAGGGAGAAACCAAGATATTAACCGCTCAGCGACATTTGGGAAATGCACAGCTCACATTTTATTCTTGACATACAGAAACTGTGGGTTTTGGCAGAGGCATTGTTTACCACTGGGTCAACGCTACCACGACCGGTCTGTACAGCAGTATGGGTATACTCAGAAAAGTCAGAGCCATAGTAAACAGTAAAGTGATTTTCCCTGGAGAGTGCTGCGGTGCCCAAAAGAGCGATACGAAGGGGCCAAACAGATCCGGCCGCATAGTGAAAAACAGGGTCAGGATGGTCGGAGAGTGGGTGTAGAAATGTAGGTCAAGAGGCTATGAATGTCCAAGGGTCCACAAACATGAACTCTGTCAACTCAAGTTTTTAGAATTGTGATACAGATTAGTCGCTTTCTTTACAAATACAAATAGAAAATGGGCCACTAGACACGGACAAACTGCTGAGCAGCACTGCATCACCTGTGTTGTTTCACATGTTACCAGTATCAAAAACCTCACAGACCTCTAAATGGGTACAAGCTACCGTATAGCACAAGTGGTCACATGTGTATCCGGTGTGCACGCGTGCTGCTGTAGGAAGTGATCTAAATCATCTTACATTATGTGTCTATGTGTGGATGCATAGATTTCCATCTGGCTGTGTTTACAGCAGTGTAGGCCCATAAACACAGCACTGACGTTCCACTGGTCTGACTCTGGGTTGCCATGTCTCACCAGCATTTATCCCAGGGCCATCATTACTCTCCCCCAAACAGTGTGGGAATGTCACATTGAAGACGATAAAACAGAAATATGGATGTGTGTGTGTTTGTGTGTTTTTATAGAAATGCAAATGCAACTGCCCCATGGCTATGTGTGTTTAAATAGAAACTTACCCCATACAACAATGATTGCAGTGTCTGATGGAGACACAGGAAGAAAAGGAAAACACAGGCTTGACCAGAATTGGCAGTGTCATCCTCCAACACTTTAGCACGTTAACTTTGGGGGATGAAATAGAAACCCACCGCTGACACAGGACAGATCTCAGACTCAAGTACTATTGTCTTGTGTGTACACTATATGTAGACTAGATTAGTCTGTTATGACTCTGCAGGGTCACTGAGTGCAAACTTGGCAACACAGATCCATTGGCCTGAGAAGAGTATTTTTGGATGCTTGGAGTATTATATATACATACATAGGACATGGTGATAATGTTCATTTTAAATGGTATGGTATGGCATGGTATGGTATGGTATGGTATGGTACGGTATCCCAATAAGCCAACTACCATACCTCATCCAAGGCCAGCTGGATCTTAGCCCTGAGAGGTACCAGGGAACAGACAACGGCCAGGACCCAGAACAGGAAGAGAAACACAGAGGAACGGCAACCTCTTATCCTCTCCAACTGGATGATGCATAAGGCCAGGATCTAGAGAGAGAGAGAGAGAGAGAGAGAGAGAGAGAGAGAGAGAGAGAGTTCAATATT